>CAUYPK010100622.1:0-18674 GCA_963574355.1 Loris lydekkerianus | reverse complement strand
TTGGAACAGATTGAGTTATATAGGTACTAGTTCCACTTTAAAGGTTTGGTAGAATTCTGACGTGAAGCCATATGGTCCCAGGCTTTTCTTTTTATGGAGATTTTATATGGTTGATGCTATTTCAGAACTTGATATTGGCCTGTTCAACATTTCCACTTGATTTGGCTAAGTCTTAGAAGGAGACATCCTTCCAAGTATTGGTCAATTTCATTTATATTTTCATATTTCTGAGTATAAAGTTTCTTGTAATATTCATTAAGGATTTTTTGAATTTCTGAGGAGTCTGTTGTTATTTTGTCTTTGTCATTTCTGATTGATGATATTAGAGATTTTACACTTTTTTTCCTGGTTAGGTTAGCCAAAGGTTTATCTATTTTATTGACCTTAAAAAAAAAAAAAACTTTTTGATTTATTAATCTGTTGTATAATTGTTTCATTTTCAATTTCAACTAATTCTGCTCTAATTTTGGTTATTTCTTTTCTTCTCCTGGTTGGAATGTTCTTCCTTTTCAAGTTGCTTGAGATTTCCCACTAAGTTGTTAACTTCCTCTCTTTTCGTTCACTTGAGGAAAGCTTGCAGTGCTATAAATTTCCCTCTTAGGACTGCCTTTGCAGTATCTCAGAGTTTCTGATAATTTGTGTCTTCTTTGTAATTTGTTCCACAAATTTGGCAATTTCCTTCTTAATCTCATCTCTGACCCAGCTATCATTCAGCATAAGGTTATTTAACTTCCATGTTTTTGTATGAGTATGCAGATTCCTGTTGTTACTGAGTTCAACTTTTATTTTGTGGTCATCTGAGAAGATGCAAGGAATAATTTCTATTCCTTTAAATTTACTGAGGTTAGACTTGTAACCTAAGATGTGATCAATTTTTGGAGTATGTTCCGTGGGCTGATGAAAAGTATGTGTATTCATTTGGGGGGGGATGAAATGTTCTGTAGATGTCTGCTAAATTCAAATGTTGGATGGTTAGGTTTAAATCTAAAATTTCTTTGCTCAGCTTCTTATTGGAGGCTCAATCCAATACTGCCAAAGGAGTTTTAAAATCTCTGACTATATGGAGCAACTATGAAGTTGCTCATATCTGTTAGAGTTTCTCTTATAAATGGAGGCACATTCTGGTTGGGTGCATATTGAGTATTACCCTTAACAAATATGAAGTGACCATTCTTATCCTTTCTTACTTTTGTTGTTTTAAAACATATTGTATCTGCAAATTGAAGTGCAACACCTGCTTTTTTTTTTGATTTCCATTTGCCTGAAATATGGATGACTATCCTTTCATCTTGAGTCTATATTTATCTTTTAAGGTAAGATGTGATTCTTTTATGCAGCAAATATCTGGCCTGAGTTTTTGTATCCAGTCAGCCAACCTGTGCCTCTTTAAGCCATTCACATAAATGGAGAATATTGATAAGTCTGGTAAAATTTGGGGTATCAAGTGTTTCAAAAGTCCTGTGGAAGTTGGAGTTTGATCAAAAGTTTCTGAGTGAGTTTACTTTTGTGGTAGAGGATTGGGCTGATCATTATGGAGGATAGTTCTGAGAATATCCTGGAGAACTGGTTTGGTTATGGCAAATTTCTTCAACATGTGAATGTCATTAATGTATTTAATTTCTCCATCATGAGAAATTAGTTTCCATCAGTTTAGCTGGATACAGGATCCGGGGTTGAAAGTTATTTTGTTTCAAGAGATTAAAAGTCGATGACCATCTTCTTCTGGCTTGAAAAGTTTCAGCAGAGAGATCTGCAGCCATTCTAATATTCCTCCCTTTGTAGGTAATGGATTTCTTACATCTGGCTGCTTTGAGAATTTTCTCCTTCATATTAACTTTAGTGAAGTTAATTATGATATGCCTGGGGGATGTCTTATTCTGGTTGACTCGTACTGGGGTTCTGAAACTGTCTGCTATCTGAATTTCAGAATCTCTTGGCATGTCTGGAAAATTCTCTTTCATAATTTCATGGAGAAGGGCCTCTCTGCCTTGCGAAGTCACTTCAACGCTTTCAGGGATTCCAATGAGGTGGATATAGCCTTCTTCAAATTATTCCAGAGCTCTCTGAGAGAATGATCCATTTTGCTCTCCATTTCTCTTCCTCTTTGAGAGTTTGGGAATGTTCAAAAGCTTTGTCTTCAATGTCAGAAATCCTTTCTCCTTTGCTCCACTCTGTTACTGAGGGATTCTACTGTATTTTTCAGATCTTTGAGGGCTGCCTATTCTTCAGTGCATCAAAATCTTTGGTGGTTGTCTTTAAATTCATTGAATTCTTGAGACAACTTTTGAATTTCTCTTCGAATTTCTAATTCCGACTTTTGAATTGCTCCTTGAATTTCTAATTCCAAATTTTTCATTATTCTATTAATCTTGTTTGCAGTCCAAATTCTAAATTTGATTTCTGACATCTCAGCCAGCTGTTTATGAATGGGATCTTCAGTTACATCTGCCATAACTTTCCTTGTGTGTGTGTGTGGGGGGGTTGATCTATTCGGTTATTCATGTTACCAGAGTTTTTCTACTGATTCCACCCCATGATTATTTTACACCATTTGACTTTTCACCTGGAGCTTTGTCAAGGACCTATACAGTGCTACTGCCTGAGTAACTGGGGACCTCTTTGGTGTGGTGGGGCTAAGTGGCTCTGTCTTGTTTTCAGCTGGTCTCTGTTTGACCCTAGTGAAACAGTTACTCTGGTTGAAGTCTCAGCTGTGGAGAAATACTAACAATTAAGTCACCCCACCCCCCACAAGCAATGATTGCAAAAGGAAAATCCAACCTTCCTATAACCACACACCCAAGGCATCACAAGTCCACAGGTGATTGGCTCAATTCAAAAGGTCCAAATCAATTGTCTCAGTCAGCACCTGTCTCAGCTAGGAGAGTTAAAAAGGTCTCTGGCAACTAGATCGCAGGGATCTGCTGACAACTCAAATATGATTTGCTCCAGTGCTTTGTAAAGTCAGGAGGACCTACCCAGCAAATACATTAGTCTGTGAGGATTGATGCCTCCTTTCCCACCTTGCACCTCTGTCACACCCAGTCACTGATAACCCCGCAGGGCTGTGACCCAGTTGCCTCTAATGAGCAGATACTCCAGGGGTTTGTACCTGCCTGAATCACAAAGAGATCTATGCTCAGCCAGCCTGCTGCTCTCTGCCTCTATCTGGCAGGGGGAGGTGAGGCCTGACAACCTCAGGAGGCTGGGGCTGTTCACTCAGTTCCAGCCCCACCCCTGATTGATGTTACTGACAGAAGAACTTTGTGGGAATGTGTTTCTGTCCCTGCTAAATTCCCCTGCAGAAGAGAAGCTATTTTGAGTTCCCAGAATCTGTGCCTCAGGCCCTGTTTGTGCTGCTGTACAGTCTCAGCTGTTTGTATTTGCAGTACGGTTACCTGTCAGATCCAGCCTCTGCCTGCCCTCCTTTGTTTAAGCTGATGATCCCCTGGGGGCCGTGTGCATCTTAGGCTCAGTAAAGTGGTCCTCTGGGTCAGCCCCATCCTGAGAATCTCCTGGCTCTGCATGTGCGTTTTCTAGTCCCCTCGCTGCACCCAGGCCGGTACCACCTCAGGCAAACCCTTTACTCATGGGGCCTGCATTTCCATCCTAGATCTGTTCCACGGTGGTTGCCACAGAAGAAGCCCAGCCTCTTCTTGTTGCCCAGATAAATTGGGGTGTGACTTCAGAATATCAGGGGTGAGCCCTGTTGTTGCAAAAAATGGCTGCTACTCTGTGCCTCGGGGCACCGCTGCTGCCCAGTTCCCTCTCAGCCGACTGTCCTCTCCTCACTCCTATGCCACAGAATCAGCACTGACCAGCTGCATTCCAGGCTCTTTTGTTTGTATCCTTGGGGTCACAGCTCGCCTCAGTGGGTTGATGTGTGTTCTTCAACCTTCTCTCTTGGTGCTGCTCTAATCCACCAGGTTACTTGCTAAATTTTTGTCCTTTAACTCTTCTTCTGGATGGAAGCCTTTGTGGAAAGCTGGCTTCAGTCAGCCATCTTGTCTCTGTTCCCCCCCCCCCATGATTTCTTATTCAGTGATTGCTGATGAACCTTAATCAGCAATCAGGGCCTTCTGCAATTTCATTTTTACCGCCTAATGCAAAAGCCTGAGCCTTTTCTTTATCCAGAAAGTTTATCTGGTATTTTCTGAATTTTTTTTTGTGCCTATCTGCCTATATTTGTTACCCTTCCCTGGCCCTCATATCTCAAGATCTCATGAATATACTGTTTATAGTCATTTCCTCATATCTCTAGAAATTAAATCCTTTCTATACCACACTGCACTTTTCTTTTTGTAACTCTCTTAACATTTACAATTAAATGATTTCCCTCATTAAAACAGGGATTGACAGACTCTTTCAGCAAAAACCCAGACAGCAGTTATTTTAGGTTTTGCAAGCTATGTGATCTCTGCCATCTATTCAGTTCTGTCACTGCAGCTATAAAACAGCTGTAGACAATCTACAAATGAGTGAGCATCACTATATCTCAGTGAACCTTTAAAAAAAATAAACAAAAACTAAAATACAAGTTGTGGGCTAGTTTGCTGAGCCCTTTTCTAGACTGCAAGCTCTTTGAAGACCTTCAGTGGGTAAGTGAAACTTGTTTGATCCCAATCTTTAGCAATTCCAAGTCTTTAATGCTGTAGCTTCATAAGCCTAATATGAGGCTGGCACTTTGCTAATATCATTTGAATAGTATTAAATATGATAAACTGATTTTTTGGAGTGTTTAAGGATAATTACTCTTAGTGAGCCATTATTCATATAGTTTTATACCCACAAGGGCTCTTAAGCTATTACAGGAGAACAGTAAATAGCCTATGGTGGCCAGCAGCACACTAGATTATTAGGCATACAACATCTAATATTTCTTCTCTATGACAAAATTGTTAGTAATATCCATGTATCAACTATTAAGAATAATTAGTTTTAGATACATTCTTCATTTTTAAATAGCAATTAACTATTATACAAGATGACATTTTAATTTTAAAGTCATTCAAATTCAATATTTTATGTGTGAAGTAAACTAATTGACAAGTAAAATATATCTTGTCATTCTCATTTTGTTTCAAACTTTCATTTTTTATGTAAAAATAAAAATTCCAAGTGTTCACATAAACACAGTAGTAGCTTCTTGTTTTCTTCATCTTGGTAGTCACTGTTCTATCATTGTTATTTCAAGTGGGCTGTTTAAACAGAGGAATATGTAGCCCCACAAGAGTGGGAGAAAATAACTTTGCCTAAATGAATAACTTTGCCTAAATGTGTCATGGGTCAACTGTATAAGTGGAAATTCTTCAAATTATCCTCCACATAGAGTAAAATGTTAAAGAATAACTAACAGACATGCAAATTTGACAAGACATGTCCATGTGTGCATGTGTGTACATGTACACATGTATGTGCACATCCACAGCAAGTAAAATTATTTAGAATTTAGGCCCCTACATTTGGGGGAGGAGAGCATATAAATTACAGGCTCAGAGTGTTAACAAGCTGATGAATCTTAATCAGTTTTATTGTTCCTCTATTTAGATTAGAATTATAGCCCACAGCCTAAAAGGGTCATTCCTATTGCCCTGCCCTTAAATTACTACATGTCTAGACCTTTCAACACATACTGTTCTCATTATCGAAGAAAACACTGACAAGCTCTTGAGGTGCTGAGTACAACACTTTATAAAGAAATTTGGGAAATAATTGTACACTTTTCCCCCTGATAGGTTTTCAAACCAGATATATTCCACAGTTATTGAGTCTATATAATTGCACACGAAATAATAAGAAACATCTGTGAGTAAAAATAAAAACACTTAATAAAAAGTAATGTGAAAAATAAGAAATTCGTTTATAAGATATCAGAATGAGGAAGCAGGAAGTTAGGAAGAAGAAAGGAATTTATCAATTGAATAAATTACCAATATCATAAAACTGTTGGTAAGATGAAGAATAATAATTGAAGGGGTAGGTTATGGACAAAGACATAATTATTTTATCTGGTGTTAGTGAATAACTAAATAGTAGTACTGAATTTTAAAAGCAATAACCATTCCTAAGAAAAGAGCATTCTTTGAAAGATTCCTTTGTAATGTCTAAAATACGATTTGGGACATTCTTGGTGTTTATAATTTACTGATTGATAAAAATATCATTGAGAATATACTTAGTTGCCTGGAAGAGTGAATAGGGAAAAAAGCTAGCCATAGAAATGAAATTAGTAGAAAATGTATAGGTGTCACTTATAAAGCAAAGTGCTTCCTGAAATTCTGTCTAATAAATATATAAGCCAAATGTACTAGCTTTTAGTATTACCTTTGACGTCATGTTCTTTGTAGAGATGTATCTTGGTTTCTTATTACTTTTTATTGGCAGACATTCTTCATTTTTAATGAAAATTTCCTCCACGGCCCTCTTCTCAACTTATTCTTCTAAGAATTAAAGAACTGAAAGTAACCACAGTACATTATTTTATTTAAAAAATCCCACATAAATTTGGAAAGTAATTTTAGTAAGAAAGAGATAATCAATAAAAACTGATTTATAAATGCGGTTCTTCAAAGTTTCTACTGTGATATGGCTTACTTCCTAAATTACAGTCTATAATTTTGTTTTCCTATTTCTTCTCAGTAGCCAGGAGTGAGTGTGACATGGAATGACGGTTATCTAGAAGAATGTGTTTTATAAAAACCAAGTTTATAGACATAAGACATTGTTTATCATTTCAGTTTTGCAAGACTGTCTGGGAAAAACAAAATACCATAAACTGGGTGACTTAAAGTTATATCAGTGTATGATTTCATAGTTCGGGAGGCCAGGAGTCAAAAATCATGGTGTCAGTGGAACTATGCTTCCTATGAAACCTGCAGGAAATTTTTCTTGCCTCTTCTTAGCTTTTGGTGGTTGGCCAGTAATCACTGGCATTCCTTGGTGTATAGAAGCATCATTCTTTTGTTCCATCTTATGGTGTTGTCCTCCCATGTGCCTTTCGTAGATGTGTGTTTGCATCTGTTTCAAAATTTTCTTTTGTCATAAAAGCATCAGTCAGATTAAGACTGACTCCATTTATGGTTTTACTTGTTTTCCTTTATAAAGACCTGGTCACCTTCTGATGTATTGAGGGTTAGTAACTAAATTTATCTTTTTATGGGGACAAAACTCAGCCCATAAAATACATATACAGAAAGTACACAAATTATGACATCAGAATTCTAGAATTTCTCTCCCCAAATGTAACAGCTATTATGCTTTTAATTATCTACCACAGCACTAAACCCCAGGGTGACTAAGTGAGATACTGTCTTAATCAACCAATTTAAAACATCCATTTTTTAAAATTATGTTTTACTTCGTATGAGAGGAATCATATAGTATGTAGTCTGTTATGGCTGGCCTTTTATTAAAAAAATTGAAATTAATATATGGTTACATCCAGTTGGGCTACATTGTTTGCATTTGTTAGGTAAAGTCCAAGTTGCCGTTGAGCACTTCATCCAAGAGGTGCGCCATATACTCTTACATTGTGCCCAAAAGGTGAGAGCTGATCACTCTCTCTCCTCCCTCCTACCTCCCCCCTTCTTGAATTTAAATGTGTTTTTTTCTCATATGTACATGTATGGCTGGATTTTTATTCATTATAGTTATAAAGTTCAATAATGTAGAACTATAGTTCAACTTTTAATAATGCTATATTGTAGTGGTTCACAAATATGTCTCAGAATTCCCTGGGGGTCTTATTAAAATGCAAATTCCTGAATGAGTGATCAGAAAGTCTTGTTTAGGGGCTGAGAATTTAAACTTCTGACAACTTCCCACGTAATATTGATGCTGTGGTTTTGAGTTTTTATTAGATTCAATAATTTTTAAAAATGACTATATCTTATAGCATACACCTTACATATAAAGATACATCAATGGTAAAACAAATGGTTAGTGTTGTATATTATATCAATCTGCAAACAAAACTAAGCTAGCCTCACTATATTAATATTATAAAAATAGACATTAGGGCAAAATACATCATTAGAGCCTGAAGAATATTACATATGTAGTATTTCTATCCAATTTAGAGATATAATATGCATTTGTGTGTGCTTAATAATACAACCTAAAAACGCTTGATTTTCTGGCTAGGACTTCCAGTAACAGAAAGAAATAAAGGGCATCCAAATGGAAGGAGGAGGTCAGACTATCACTTACTGCAGTTGATATGATCTTATATCTGGAAAACCTCAGAGGATCTATGAAGAGACTCCTGGAATTGATAAATACATGCAGACATGTCTAAAGTCACAGATTCAATGTACATAAATCAATACCATTTTTATATACTGGTAAGAGTCAAGCTGAGACTCGAGGCAAAGATTAATCATTCACAATAGCTACAAAGAAAACAAAATGCCTAGGAATATGCTTAACCAAGGAGGTGAAAAACCTTTAGAAAGAGAACTACAAAACCCTGAGGAAAGAAATTCCAGATAACACAAACAAAAATGGAAGACAATAAATCAGTGGAATCAACATTTTTGAAATGTCCCTACTACCCAAAGCTATTTACATATTCAGTGTGATCTCCATTAAAATACTGAGGAGGAGGTAGGTAAGAACCAGGAATGACATGACGGGGGTGGGGGGTGGGGGGGTAGGTAAGAACCAGGAATGACGGGGGGGGGGGGGAGGGATCTCTCTTGATGGAAAGCAGAGAAAGGAGGAATAAGTATCTTTTCTGTAACCATAATGTCCAAAAGTGCTCATTAGCTAAAACATTATATGTGTTACTGGTACCAGTTTTCTAAACTGACAGATGAGTTTCACCCAAACATGAGGAAAAGGTACAAACACCATTATAGATTTTTCTTATTGGCTTGGTTTTTGTTAGTTTTAGTCACAACGGCCAAGGCCAACATTTGTTATATTCATATATCTCAAGTTTACCATCACACACTGAGGAAATTTAAAATTATGCTCCATAGTCCAGGGGTAGATCTGATTACTTACATATTTTGGGAATTACTACTCTTGGAGAATAAGAGATATTGGCAAGAACTTTCTAAGCTTTTCTGAATCATATGGAAAATGGTAATATTTTTAGATTTGCTGGCAAACATTTCTGGTTTTCCTTCTTCTGGGAACATTGAAGGATTACAGCTCTGTTCTCCTGAAGCTGTAATAAGTGTATCACCATACACTTATTTTAGCCATTGAATTATAAGAAATGAGATGTGTCACTTCCAGATTGAAGCATTCAGAGCCAATATGTTTTTTGCCTCATTCCCCTTCCTCCACCACAACAATTAACATGAGCTTGATATTACTTTTAGTATCACTCCCCCTACCTTTTTTTTTTTTTTTTTTTAGAGACAGTTTCCCACTTTGTCACCCTCAGTAGAGTGCTGAGGCATCACAGCTCACAGCAACCTCCAGCTCCTGGGCTTAGGCGATTCTATTGCCTCAACCTCCCAAGTAGCTGGGACTACAGGCACCCGCCACAACACATGGTTATTTTTGCTGCTGCTGCTGTTGTTGCAGTTTACCAGGGCTGCGTTCAAACCCACCACCCTCGGTATATGGGGTCAAGCCCTACTCACTGAGGTGCTGTCCAGTATCACTCCCCTTTTTGAAAAACTTGTTCTACTGCATACTTACAAAAAGCAATGAATGGATCAACAAACTGTTGTATACGTATACCATGGGATACTACTATTGAGCAATTAAAAAAGCTGGAGACTTTACATCTTTCAGATTTACCTGGATGGAGTTAAAATACATTGTTCTTAGTAAAGTATTGCAGGAGTGGAAAAATAAATACCCAATGTATTTCATACTAATATGAAATCAATATGTAAATAATCATATGCTTATAAGAACAATAAAACACAAATATAGTCTAGTACAAGAGCAGAGGGAGGTGGGGGGTAGGGGAGGATGATTGACAGAAAGAAGGAGGGCATGAGGCCAAATCTCACCTAATGTGCACATTGTGAGGGTGTATAACATGCCCCTGGGTGAGGAGCTCTTTTCCAGATGGAACTTTACCCTGGATGAGAACAATGTAACCTAAAAATTTGTACCTTCATATTAATTGGAAATAAAAAATAAATTTAAAAAAATTTTCTGATATTATCAAGGGACCTAAGGAAAGTTAACCCCTTTTCACTTAGAAATAAAATCAAATCATCTTTAACTTTTTGTATATCCGTAAGAATTATTCATAATGTTTTAAGTTATAAAACAAAGATTTGGAATCCTGCTGATTTAAGAGCAATCTAAAACAGGGTAGAATATTATCAAAATTTTTAGTGCATTAAATATTTGTACTATAATTCCACTTTAGTGATCTTCTTTTTCAGAGACAGTTACACAGGCTTATTTGCAATAACGTGATATAGCTCAATAGAAGAATAGATATGTAAAATACTAGATACTCCAAACAAGAACAAAATTCAACCATTAAAAAAGATAAATTCACAGGAAAGGTAACTCAGAAATAGTTATAGCTAAATGAGAAAGGAAGTTTCAGAATATACTAATAATCTTACAAAAAAATTTTAAACGTGGGTATTTGGGGTATGATTCATGCACGTAAGTATGAGCCTTCAAGAATGAACACCTTATTAATCTGTGGAGGGTAAAGAGAAAGACATAGAATGAAGGAAAACTTTCTTAATACTTAATATATCCTCCATTCTTTGACTTATTTACAAGAGGAATGTCTAGCTTTTTAAAAACAAAAGGAAATGAGGTTTTAGACCCTCTAAAAAGATATATTTGATAAATGCACAACAGAAAGAGAAAAAGAAGAAACAAACGTACAACTTATGTAATGGTAGTGCACAGAGGAAATGTAAGAGGTAACTGAATTTCATTATCCATCTCGGAGTCTGTAAGGTCTTGGTAGTTTGAGCTTCCATACAAAAATATCATAGACTAAATGGCATAAATGACAAAAATTTATATTCTTACAAATCTGAAGTCTGTTAACTCCAAGATCAAGTTTCTAGCAGGGTATACTTTCTGCTAAGGACCATGTTTCTTGCTTGCAGATGGCTGCTTTTCCCTCACTAAGTGCTCCTCTGACTATGCGCTGTTGTGTGTGTGGGGGTCAAGGGAGGGGCCTCTGAGGTCTCTTCTAAAAAGGGCACCTGACCATTCAGCTTAGAACCCACTTTCATGATCTCATTAATCAATTCCTTACAGGCCTTATGTTCAAAGACAGTCACAATGAAGGTAAAGGCGTCAATGTATGAATATTAGAGAGACACAGACACTCAGTCCATAACAGATTATAACAGATGAATTGCTGCTACCACTTTAAGACTGCCCCATGTTATTCCTATAATGTTTCCCTATTGGAAACCAGAAAAAAGGATGTCTATGGATATCAGATACAGGAAACCACAAATGTTGATTGGGCCTGGGCCTGAGTCTGGGCCGAGATAGCTTTTGGGTAACTAGTGTTGATGTCAGTATAAAGACTGTGTTAACTCAGTGCTTTTGTTTGCTCGTTTATTCTAAATGTAAATTGCATCAGGGAAGGCAGAACATGACATCAAGCAACCAGAAAGTCAGCTACTACAATCCAAGAGGTATATTCTTAACACCTCCATTTTTACCCTGTAGTAGCAGAAGATGGGTTTTGATATGGTTCAAAAGATAACTGCTGTTGGAGTCTCACAAGTGTAAAGAATGAAAACAGCCTATTTTGATTATTCCCAGTTCACCTCTCTTGTGTAAAAGGTAGCAGTATTATAGCATTTCAATTAAGGATTGAGAATGATGTGCTATTGACAGACACTGTACCTGGCCTTAAAAGATCCAGCTGATCTATGGAAGGAAAAATTAAATTTTAAACACTTGGCTTCATGTCAATGAATGCCACACACCACTATCCACCAAAATCTCCCTCCCCAATTCCAGTGTTGAAAATGATCTGTAGCGTGTTGTTGAAGTTAATTTTAAAAAGAATGAATAAAACTAAGTTACAATTATTCTATATAGGAAAGCACAGTAGTACTCTAAAACTAAGGTGTTCTGGCATAATATTTTTAAAAGTACTTTGAAAAGATTACAAATGTGTTCTGTTTTATCTTCACTGGCTAAAATATTCAATTTTGTATAGACTCTAGAGTAATCACTTAATGTATGATAACTGTTATACCAGTGGCTGAAAGGGAACTCAAGGGAGCTTCTGAAAATGCTGGTAATGTACTACTTCTTGATCTGGGTGCTGGTTACGTGAGTGTGTTCACTGTGTGAAAAGTGTTTATTCTATTAAGTGATGATGCATAATATACTTCAGTTAAAATGTTCTGTACTTAAAATATGAACACTGACTATATTTTTAGACATTTAAAGACCTTTTGCTATGCATGTCCAAAAGGAGAATCCAGGTGTGATGAGTTAATGCACTGTCTTTAGGATTGATTTCATAGCTAACTGTTACAACCAAGGATTAGTAAACTAAAATTAAGCTAAACTAATACTCAAGTACAAAAAAAAAATATTAAAATGTTACAATTACAATGGAAAATAAGTATATTAAAACATTTTAAAAACATTAGCCTATAATTATTTGTATTCAAAATCAGTTCTGTGCATATTGGTCTCATTACTGAGCTTAGATCTTCTCCATTTTCTTCTTATTCAAAAATATACCATTTATTGTTCACTTATTTGTGCCTTTGCATTTGTTCTTTATTCCCAGAATGCTCACACTGAAATTTTTAATTTTGATAAATTTCTTTCTTTAAAGACTAAGTTGAAATGCTACCTTCTCTGGGAAGACATCTTTTGCCTGTGGCAAGAGTAAGTTGGCATTGCTAACACCCATCCCTTGTCAGATATGTGAGAGTTATATGCTCTGGCATAAGAGAGACACTGATTGGGTTCTAATATCATTCTCAGCACTTCTCAATTTTGTGATTATTATAATTAATTTAAACTCTCCATCCCTTTTCTAATTCTTAACCATTATTTTTTAGCATAGTTTTATATTCTATGATGTGGCCACTGCCCAAGTTCCTAAGATTTCTAATTTTGTCTTTACTATATCCTGGAGGCCTCACATTTTGAAGAGCAACTGGCATGTATGTAATGCTTCATAATAGTTTCATTGACTTGAATCTTTTAGTTATTTACTTAATTATAGACTTATAATAGTGGTTATGAGACACTCTATACATCTTCAGGGGCATAAAATATTTTTTATGTTCAATAAAATTTTCCTCATGTTTGGATTGTCATTTTAAAATTCTTTAGTATTATCTGTCAAACAAGTAACTGCTTATTTCTTCAGAGATCTGCTACCATTCTGTGGTCTAACTTATATGTGTGTATCTCAAAGAATGAACGCTCCTTAAAAAAAAAAAAAAAAAAAAAAAAATAGACAAAAGGATGGGGCCTTCCAAATGCCAAAAAAAATAAGAGTTCTAGAATGAGATGCCACTGGTCTGAGAGGCTTAAACTCCATATTCAATTTGCACCTTCTTTAAGTTTCACTTATTTTGACTTTTTCCAAATGTAGCCACAGGTATGCACTTCACATATGTAATATTTGTCAATATCTCTACTAGGATGCTGTAAAAGTTCAGACATTTGCAGAATCAGATAAGAGAACAAGGAGAGGTAGGTTTGGGGGTTGATTACAGTAACATAGCAATGTATTGTCATTTTCTTAGTTATTGTGTTCAGACATTTATATTCTGCATTTAGTAAGTTTCACCGGTACCCTTCTAAGATGCACCATAAGTGTGATCCCACCAATTACCCCCCCTCCGCCCATCCTCCTCTCTCCCCTCTCTTCCCTTTCCTTTCCCCATATTCTTGTGCTACAATTAGGTTATAGCTTTTGTAAGAAACCTACAAATTAGTTTCATAGTAGGGCTGAGTACATTGGATACTTTTTCTTCCATTCTTGAGATATTTTGCTAAGAAGAATATGTTCCAGCTCCATCCATGTAAACATGAAAGAGGTAAAGTTATTTGATCTTTGACAAGCCAATTAAAAACATTCAGTGGGGGGAAAAGATCCCCTATTTAATAAATGGTGCTGGGTGAACTGGCTGGCGACCTGTAGAAGACTGAAACTGGACCCACACCTTTCACCAGTAACTAACATAGACTCTCACTGGATTAAAGATTTAAACTTAAGACATAAAACTATAAAAATACTAGAAGAAAGTGCAGGGAAAACTCTGGAAGGAAATCGATCTGGGCAAATATTTTATGAGGAGGACTCCCCCCAAGCAATTGAAGCAGCATCAAAAATACACTACTGGGACCTGACCAAACTAAAAAGCTTCTGCACAGCCAAAAACACAGTAAGTAAAGCAAACAGACACCCCTCAGAATGGTAGAAGTTATCTGCAGGTTATGTCTCTGACAAAGGTTTAATAACCACAATCTACAAAGAACTCAAACATATTGGCAAGAAAAGAATAAGTGATCCCATCAGAGGCTGGGCAAGGGACTTGAAGAGAAACTCTCTGAAGAAGACAGGCACACAGCCTACAGACATATGAAAAATGCTCATCATCCTTAATCATCAGAGAAATGCAAATCAAAACTACTTTGAGATATCATCTAACTCCAGTAAGATTAGCCCACATCACAAAATCCCCAAACCAGAGATGTTGGTGTGGATGTGGAGAAAAGGGAACACTTCTACACTGCTGGTGGGAATGCAAACTAATATGTTCCTTTTGGAAAGACATTTGGAGAACACTTCAGTATCTAAAAATAGACCTGCCATTCGATCCTACAATTCCTCTACTAGGTATATATCCAGAAGAACAAAAATCACAATATAACAAAAATATTTGTACCAGAATGTTTATTGTGGCCCAATTCATAATGGCTAAATCATCAAAGAAGCCCAAGTGCCCATCGGCCCATGAATGGATTAATAAATTGTGGTATATGTACACCATGGAATATTATGCAGCCTTAAAGAAAGCTGGAGACTTCACCTCTTTCATGTTTACATCAATGGAGCTGGAACATATTCTTCTTAGCAAAGTATCTCAAGAATGGAAGAAAAAGTATCCAATGTACTCAGCCCTACTATGAAACTAATTTATAGCTTTCATACAAAAGCTATAACCCAATTATAACCTATGAATATGGGAAAAGGGGAAAGGGAGGGAAGGGAGGAGGATGGGTGGATGGAGGGAAATTGGTTGGACCACACCTAAGGTGCATCTTACAAGGGTACATATGAAACTTACTAAATGTAGAATATAAATGTCTTAACACAATAACTAAGAAATGCCAGGAATGCTATGTTAACCAGTTTGATGATAATATTTCAAATTGTATATAAAACCAGTGCATCATTCCTCATGATCACATTAATGTACATGGCTATTATTTAATAAATTTAAAAAAAGAATAAAATCCTACCATTTGAAATAAAAAAAAAAAGAAAGAAACCCTAACATAGATTCTTGCATTGGGTATGTTGACAATTAGACTAAAGATTCTAATTGTTAGGCCAAATTTCAGGGAACACCCTTTCCAAAATTCGTTGTGGATTTGGTACACGTGTTACATACACAAATACATGTGCAAATATGCCCTATACAGTTTAATACACACCAACTACATAATAAGAACACTTGTGTCAACTCTCCATAATTCAAATTACTTAGGTCAATTCAAAAATATTACTTAGTCTTAATTACCCACAATATTTGCCTCAGTTCCTTATTCTGCACACAGAGATAGTACACAGATTTTTTTAAATTATACTACTGCTTACCCTTTATCGTTTCATCTAATTGATGATCTTTCAAAAATATGAATTGCAGAAGGACACTTTCATGAGATTTTTCATTTGTTATGCAGCTTTGAGTGGGGTTTCAGCATCTGCATATGCCTTGATCTACACCCAAATGATATTACTGATATTCTAAAAAGAATGTCTGGAAAATTATATGTCATAAGCTTATGTCTGGAAAATTATATGTCATAAACAGTCTGGCTGTCACCACCAGGAGGGAAAAAAAAATGGTTTTAGTAAATGTTTTATACATATTACAAAAAGGCTGTGAACATTTTCATTGGTAAAAAAAATTATTTTATAATTAGTATTCCATATGAAACTATCCCCTTCTTAATTTTACTTAATTAATAGATATTTCAAATTTTCACAAGAAGATATATGACAGCTTTGTTTTTCATGAAGTGTCTCATTAGCAGACTCTGGAAAAGCAGGATTATAAACACCGCAAATTAGTAAATGTTAACAACAATTCTGAAACTTTCAAAATGCATGTTCTGATGTTTATGAGTACAGCTAGTGTGTCTATCATTATTTATGTATAGATGTTGTTAGTAAAAATATAATAAAAACACGTATTAAAGAAAGTGAAATATTGTTTCTCAAATTAATTAATCAATGTCTTATTCTATGTGGTCTACTTTAAATGGTAAAATTTTTAGGTTTAAAATGTGCCTTAAATTATGGAGTTCAGAAAGTAAAATGAGATATTCCCAGAATTAATGTTAATCGTACCTACTATTGCTTGATCCAGAACCAACCAAAATTATGAAGCAAAGAACACACATGTCAGCCTTTCTGTCCAATATATTTAGCAATTCAAAGGTTTCTTTTCTTTTTATTTTGTTAATGCCATCTTTTCTTAGTTTTAGCTGTTGATGTTTTCAATAGTGCAATTCTCTAAAAGATGCTGTGTACTCTATCAGACAACAACTGCTTCCATAAATCTAATCAGAATAATCCTTTTTTTACCTTGAGTTGTTGCAAGGCTGATATAAGTTCACGTCCTTAAAAGTTCTATTGTTTAAAAATAAAAATTTACATGACATGCCCTTCAAATTCTTAAAGGTCTAGGGTTTTTCTTTTTCTGTTTGAGAAACCTCTTAAATTTTACATTTTATGTAGTAGCAAAATAATAATTTCAGGCACAGTGTAAAAAGTTAAGAATATGAGGCCAAATAAGTTTGAGGACTCATCTAGAAAAATTGCTACATACCTCATTGCTGACTGTCACTATAGTCACTTCAAAGTACTCATTTTGGTAGGCTATACAACAGTATGGCACCTAGTATACCCTTCAAAGCAATTTTGGAACTCTTACTGTAACAGCCATCAGAGCTACCATTATACGAAGTCGGATGATTAAGTTTGTAAATTCATCCCTAGAAAAAAGTGCTACATACTTCACTGCTGAATATCACTACAGTCACCTTCAAAGTACTCCCCCTTAGATTAAAGATGGCAGCTGAGTAACAGCTTCCCTGCAACTGGGCACGGTGAATCTGGGGAGACACAACTCCAGACATCTCTGGCTGATGGGATCTGCCTATGATCATCCCTTTGAGGATACAGGGAGCCAGCAAGGGACTTCTGGACCCCCGGAGGAGGACAAAAACACTGGAAAACTGGCAAGTGGTTGCGTGTGTTCGATGGACCTAATAACGCCAGCAACCGTGAGTACAAGCAGCAGTGAGACTGCAAACTGGAAAGGAATTACCTGTGAACTTTTTGGTGTTCTTAAACTTGGTGCTCAGTTGAGCTGCCTGGGGGAGAGCTTGAGCAAAAGTGTGGAGAACTTTGGGCATTGTCTGGGGCCCCAAAATGAACCACTGAGCTGGGCTCAGTGAAAGACATTGTGTGAAAAAACTGCTCCATCAAGCTCTGCCCTCAGGGTCCCAGAGCAAGGAACGGGCGGGACAAAGTAACCTAGTGACTGAGTAGCTTAAAGGCGGGGCCTGAACTGCCTCACAGCACTAATCCTTAGGAGCAGAGTGAGACAGTTTCGGCACACTGGAACTTTGGGCTGTTGCCTTGGGTAGAGTGCCCTGACGGCACCGCTCATAGCAACCTCAAACTCCTGGTCTTGGCGCCACCCAGACCTCCATAAGAGGTGTGCAGCAATCCCTGACCGGTGACCCTCACCCACCAGGGTTCCACATTCCCTGACCAGGAACTGTGGAAGCCACACAACCCTGTGTCACCCCTCCTGTGTCCTCCCAGCCTCTACAATAGCTCATCAATCTGACCAGGGACTCTGATAGCTGCATGCCCTCTGGAGCCCTTCCTGCCTCTGCACAGAGCCCTTCTCCTGGCCATAGATTGCTAGAGCCTTGGGTTCTCTGTGCCAAAGTCACTAGGCGCCAGGCACAGAGAACCATGTGCACCACCCCCAGCCCTGTTGCTGAATCCGGGTGTGTCGCACACCGGAGCTGCTTCTACAACCAGAACTCCCTAACTAGAGCAGCCCCAGAGGAACTACACAGGATCACTCTCTACAAACATCCAGAAACAATAGAGTGATCCCTCTGGGGTCTAATTTTGGAGAGACAGCTCTCCAACTCTGAGAACGGCCAAAGGCAATGGTGAAAAACAATCATGAGGTGAAATCAACAGAAAAACTCTGGCAATATGAATAATCACAGTAGATCAACTCCCCCAAAAATCAATGGGGCAGAAACAGCACAAGACCCAATGCACAAACAAATAGCTGAGATGTCACAAACTGAATCAGGATCTGGATAGCATATAAGATCGAATTAGAATTCCAAAGGTTATCTCAAGAATTCAATGGATTCAAAGAGCAAATGACCAAAGATTTTGAATCATTGAGACAAGAAGTTGCATCCCTCAAAGATCTGAAAAACACAGTAGAATCCCTCAGTAACAGAAT
>CAUYPK010100620.1:0-26818 GCA_963574355.1 Loris lydekkerianus | reverse complement strand
ATGAAGGCTATAACCCAACTATACCACAAGACTATGAGGAAAGGACCAAGGAAGGGGAAGGGAGGGGGGAGGTTTGGGTGGAGGGAGGGTGATGGGTTGGGCCACATCTATGGTGCATATTTTTATCTATAATAATAATAAAAAATAATAATAATAATAATGCAAAAAAAGTAAAAAAAAAAAACAAAAAACAAATATAAAACCAATACATGAACAAATACAAGCCAACACAAGAGAAAAAACTCAATTAAATTCAAGTGGGGGGAGGGGAGGACAGGGGAGGACGGAGAGGGATTGGTGCACTTTCACCCAACAGGCACAGTGTAAGAGTACATGCAACACCTCCTGGGTGAGGGGCACAGCTACAACTTGGACTTTACCAAACGAATGCAAACAATGTAGCCTAATTGTCTATACCCTCATATTAATCCAAAATGTAAAAAATATTAATCAGGCAGCAATATATAAGTGAGAACTTGTAGAAAGTTGTTTTTGCACTGGGAAATACGAGCTTATGAGCCAAAAGGGGGCAAGATAAATAAATGCCAGGTGTCGAACTGAATAGACCTTGGCAAGGGATGGAATATGGGAGAAGAGAAAGAAGAAATTATTTCTGATGAGTGTGAGGGTTCCAGTCTGCTGGCTGCCTTGACCCAAACAGGGAAGCAAGGGGATAGAAGACAAGCTAGTTTCGGGATGAAGATGAACTCAGATTGGAATTTGCTGGGTTTGAAAAATGGCACTAGACACCAGGTGTCACCATACTCCCAAGTCTGAAAATTGCAGAGCAGCCAGTGAGCTATGGAGATTGCCATCTTCTGGGCTGGGCTCCTGGGCGGCCTCCCCTCTCCTGCGGGGCTGGCGCGGAAGCTCCACGTGCATTAGAGACTCCGGGTGTATTAGACATCCACATCGCTGACGGCCCCTTAGGAGCACTGTGTTCTGAAATTCCACCCTTGAAGAATTAGTCATTTGGGCCTTTAAGGATTTTGATCTTGGGGACGTAGGTGTTAAGCCAGGGATTACAAATTCACATGCCTGCCTCAGGTAGCTCCCAAGGGAATATTATAGGGAGGGTTGAGGTCTGTGCAAGTACAGTGTGTGCCCTGTCTCAAAACATTCAAATTCACAAATTGAAACAAGAAGATCACTGTGCTGGCCTAACTAAATCCCTCTGCAGCTAATCACTTTGCAGTCCACGCCAAGCTACTCACTCAAGGACTATGGCAACAGGTACTTGACAGATACTTGAACGCTTAGGAACACAGAGGGAAGGGGAGAGATACTGGAAGTGGGATAAACTGAGCCTTAGCCTTTCTCTCCTGTACATGTCCCAAATACCCAAGAGTTGGGACATAGTGCTGGAGGCTCAGAGAGGCCATAGTCCTGTTCTGTCCTGGTGGAATCAGAGAAAATGGGAGTATATTACCTGATTTATTGGTCCCCACATTTCAGGCACTTGGGAAGGTCCCCATCCTCACAATTTTTGCCATATCACCTGGACTAACTGTAAATAGGCCTTAAATCAATTCCCCTTTTTATGTAGACTCATCACAAGCAATAGCTGTGAAATAAACTTCACGTGTGAATTATTTTAACATACTTTTTTTTTTTTTTGGAGACAGAGTCTTACTGTGTCGCCCTTGGTAGAGTGCAGTGGCATCACAGCTCACAGCAACCTCAAACTCTTAGGCTTAAGGGATTCTCTTGCCTTAGCCTCCCAAGTAGCTAGGACTACAGGTGTCTACCACAATGCCCAGCTATTTTCTTATTGCAGTTGTCATTGTTGCTTAGCTGGCCTGGTCCAGGCTTGAATCTGCCAGCCTTGATGCATGTGGCTGGTGTCATAACCACTGTGCTATGGGTGCAGAGCCTCTATCTAACACACTTTAAAATTAAAAAAACATGGACATAAAATTAAAATTCAGGTTCCACTACCTAAAATATTCTCAAGAACCTACAGAAGTATGCACATCATATCTGGCATGCTGGGAAACACTGATTCAAGGCCCTCCTTCTACAGATGAAAAAACTAAGGGAGCCCAAATGTAGTTTGATGTTCGGGAGCACTGGCTGCAGGTAAGTAAGCACCAAGTTCTAATCCAAACTCTAAGGCCTTGGTCTGTTTCCTTACAACTTATGAGTTTCTTTTTCTTTTCTTTTCCTTTACTTTCTTTTCTTTTCTTTACTTTCTTTCCTTTTTTTTTTTTTTGAGACAGAGCCTCAAGCTGTCACCCTGGGTAGAGTGCTGTGGCATCACAGCTCACAGAAACCTCCAACTCCTGGGCTTAAGCGATTCGCTTGTCTCAGCCTCTCAAGTAGCTGGGACTACAGGCGTCCGCCACAACAGCCGGCTATTTTTTGGTTGTAGTTGTCATTGTTTGGCAGACCTGGGCTGGATTTGAACCCACCAGCTCTGGTGTATGTGGCTGGCGCCTTAGCCACTTGAGCTACAGGCACTGAGCCAACTTCTGGGTTTCTGTTTGCTTATCTGTAAAATGGAGGAAACGATATCTGTCTTCCATCCACACTTGGAGAACTAGTGAGAATGTGTGTAAAGCCCTCATGTAGGGGTGCTCTTGTGGATGCTGTGGTCACTGCTTAGCTTGTCCCCATTCCAGAGTGAGCCAGGTCTAGAACCAGGCCCATTTTTCCTGCCCCCTCAGCCAGGATGCATGCTGGCTGGGCACATCCTGAACACCCCTCTGCAGACCAGCCCGGCCTCATTCTCTTAGCAGCCAGCCCTGGGGCAGCCCCGCTGCTCCTCCCTCCTCTCCTACTCACCTCCATGGCTACACAGTGGCTGTGCAATGATCACACCAAGGAAATGCAGGATGCACAGGTGTTGAGGAATATGTCATGGAAAGCATGGAATGTCCACCCTTCTCACATCTCAAATATTTGACATTTCCTACAGCAACTGATGGCCTTAAAGAAACATACAACACCATCATGTTCTATGGATAGCTACACTCAAAACAACCGTGTTCCAGAATATTCCACAGAAGAACCAATAAATCGAGCTGCTTGGCTTTATCCAGGAATTAAGAATGTTAGAGCTGAAATGGACCACTCTGAAAATCACTCAGTCCCACCAACTTTCTCAGAAAAAAGACAAAATTGAGACCCATGACTTCCCAGAAAGGCCAGCAACTTCCTAAGTTCACACAGTTGGAGTGGCAGTTTGGGGACAACTCACTGCCCACTATTTTTGCAGTGGATTATTTTCCTGTAGCTGTGCCACTCTGTATGTAAGTGGTGGAGAACCTTAACTATGGAATTCTAGAAAGAGAGAAGGCATGTGAGCGAGGGGCTGAAGTCATGTTTTAAAAAGCTAAATGCTCCATAGCTGGGTGTTGTGGTGGGTGCCTAAGGGAGGCTGAGCAAGAGGATCGCTTATGTAGTGGTGAGAGACTCCTACTTGGGAGGCTGAGCAAGAGGATGGCTTGAGCCCAAGAGTTTGAGGTTGCCATGAGCTATGATGCCACAGCACTCAACCCAGGGTGACAGAGTGAGATTCTGTCTCAGAAGGAAAAAAGAAAAAAGACAAATGTTCCAGGGTAGAGGTGGTGAACAGCATAAGCCTGGGATCAGACAGACATGGGACCAAAGCTAGCTTGCTACTTCCTAGTTATATATTCTTATCATTGAGCAAGTTGGTCAGGCTCCCAGCTTCCATTTCCTTACCTGAAGCCTGTGCTGCAGGACGATTGTGAGGATGAAATGAGACGCTTGGGTAGGGCTGTATTAAGTGTTTGTCTTAGTTCTTTTTCAGTTGCTATAACAGAACACTGCACACGGGGTGGTTTACAAAGAAAACACATTTATTTGAAAATTCTGGAAGTTGGGCAGTCTAAGAGCATGGCCTGGCATCTGGCAAGGCTCATCGCATGAAAGGAGGACAGAAAGCAGAAGTGAGTTGAAGAGACAAGAGAGGCCAGGAGCAAGGGAACCAGAGAGAGGCCACCTATATAATAGAGCCACTCCTGAGGTAACACCCACTCAAGTCACAACTACATTAATCCATTCAGTAGGGCAGAGGGATTAAGTTTCCAACACATGAACTCTCAGGGAACACATTCAAATCATAGCACCCCTCGCACCCTTGCTAGCCCAAGGCTATAAGAATCACATTTTAAGGTCCCCCTGGAGTTACACAAAGGCAGCGTGGTTCTGGACATCCGTTTCTAGGTCAATAAGAAGCAAATCTAAGACCCTGAAAGGCTGCGAAGAAAAGGAAAACTTGAACAGCACGCAGTTGTTCAGGAAAGATAGCCACCACCTCCTGGTAACAGCTCGAAATGGGAAGAGAGAGTGAGAGGAACGCAGGGTGAAACCAGCAAGCTGGAGGAAGGTTACGAAGGAGGGGACCCCCAAGATTAATCAGAACTAGCTCGAGTTGGGTTTTCAAAAGGAAGAAAGTCATTTTTTAGAGGAAGGGGAAGAAAGCATGTCGGAGGAGCTGAGATTCTAGGTGGTGCCACCCGGTCTCAATTGTGCGGCTGCTATTTTAGGTGTCTCTTTGGATGGGGAAACTGGCTGTCAGAGCACATGCTGGGCTTCCTCCTGTCTGGAGCAGGCTGCCCCTCATGTTTTAACTCAGGACGCAGCATCAGGCCAGGGATGTCTGTGTCTTCCTCGCTTCACTCACTGCCTTGCTTGGGGTGGTGCCGTCTGTCCTTCCAGGGAAGTCCCCCCACCCTCTGGGCAGCATCTCCCTGGACTGCTGCAGCCCCTGGATGTGCCCAGCTGCCCTGCCAAGAAAAGCCGCTGGCTCTCCAGTCCACTCTCTGAGCACAGCTCGGGAATTGCTGGAAGTATAGAAAGTTATCTGTTTTGAAGTTTAGTCCCTGAACAAATCAAACCAAAAAAAAAAAAAAAAAAAGGAAAAATCTCAGATACCTAAATCACAATCACAAGATAGAAGGACAGAGAAAAAAAACAACTGGTAGTTTCCCTTTTCTCTCCTGAGCAGGAGAGGGCGCCTGCTAGGTTCACATGGGGACTCAGAGACAAGAATAATTAAAACAGTCTTCCACGTAATGAGTGATTACCATTTTATCATTCATTCAGCAAATACTTATGAATGTTGTAAGCAGTGGGTCAGACATTTTTACAGACATCTCTAATCTCCACAACAACCTAGTAATAGAAAACTAAAGCTGAGGAAAAAATAACTTGTCCGAGATCCCCCACCAGATGAGTGGCAGAATTAAGGTTTGAACCCAGGTCTGTGCTTCTGAAGCCCCATAAACGAGAGACAAGAATCATCTCTCCTGCGCCCAAGTAAATCTTCACATTCATGTCAGTGTCCGGGTTTCCTCTCGATGCTAAATCTAAGACTTACCCTTTACTACACTTTCCATCTTTGAATTGGGGTTTGGGAGTTCCTTCCTGAAAAGATAGAGAGGGCAAAGGGGATGAGCAAATAGAAAGCAGAGAAGGATATGTGTATGGATCAAGACACAGAGGCTCTCAGAGGTAAAGTGGCTTCCCCAAGGTCAACAGAAAGAATAGCGTAGCCAGGACTCCACAGCCAGTTTGTCTGACCCTAAAGTCCAGGATCTCCCATGGTCCAGCCTGCCTGACAAGGCTAAAATTAAAAGATAATCATGTACCCTGTAGGACAGAGGGGTACGTGAATGTGATTTAATTTTATATTCAAATGTATGGATGTATGGAAGAGCAAATGTGTGGATTACACACCTTCAGTGGCTAATCTACCACGTGAAATACCCACAGCAAGCTGAGAGCTGCGTGTGTACACACCAGGTTCAGCTTAGCGTGTGGTCTGTGGGTGGTCTGATATGAGACATCATGTCTGGACTAGGGCAAGCCAAGCTGAAGGAGGAAAAGACAGCACCTAGGACATAGGCACACATGCAGAAAAATAACTTCTGACAATTTGGGTTGTCTCTTACAGGGAGATATTTTTGCTTTTCCATGGATGATTAACTTATGTTAATAAATACATCTTTGGAAGTAGAGGGAAATAGAAAGCCAGCCAGCACGGGACAGAATAGAGTGGACGTGTACTGATTTGTCTGGTCTGGCAGGCCCCCTAGGAGCTACCACTGTTCCCAATTTGTTTTTACCAAATTTGTTTTACACCCCTTTGGTGATCCTTAGTTCAGGATCAGGTATCAGGCCTGTGTTAGACCAGAGTCCCTTCCCTGGGCATCCAGAATTGGGCCTGAGAATGAAAAAGGCCCATTTGACCCTCAAACCAGGAACTCAGCACCTTCAGTCTACCGTGTGGACCAAGGAAGTCCCTGGTTCAGATCAATCTTGATGGCCCTCGTGACATTAGGGTGCTTGGGTTCTGTGAGATATTCCTACATCCTTACAATAAAACCGCCTTTCCTCCCCAGCCCCTCCCCCCTTAATCTATGTAAAGTTGCTCCTTACTTACAAGCAGAAATCCTAACTAACACCCTTCCCTCTTCTCACCCCCACGTCCAGAGAGTCACCACGTCCTTCTCACGCTCCCTCTTTGGTGTATCACATGCCTGCTGCTTCCTCCTCATCTCCATGCCGATAGCTTCCCCAAACCTTCCATCCCGTGCCTGGATTTCTGTCACAGCCTGAGAACAGGCATCCCTAGTCAGTCTGACCCTCCAGTCCTTTCTTTGCTCTGCTGCCAGGAACATCCTACAACAATCTCGAGTTAGACTGTTTCACTCCCTTATTCTCCATGATGTTGCTGCCTCCCTTCTCCTAACTCTTGGCTTTAACTCCAAATTCCCCAGCACGGGAGCAACGCAGGCCTGTGCCATCACTCTAACTGCTCGTCACTTCCCCTCCTCGAGCCTCCACTGTGACCCCCACCCTCAGCCTTTGCTTGCATTCAACCACCTGTCACAGTTTCCCAGTGTCGAGGCTTCTGCTCGGCAGGCTCCTCTCCCACCCTTTACTCAAGCAGCTTCTACTCATCCCTAATGACCAGGAGTAAACACGAGTCCTCAGGCTTCAGTTCTAGCCCGCAAGGTGGTAAGGTGTGGATGGGCCAGGCCTTCCCTTCCTTCACTCCAGCTCCTCCCTGGAGTTGTTCTCTAACCATGACCTTTCAGCTGCCTGGTGTCTTCCTCTGCTACTTCCCTAGCAAAAGCTCCTCTTAGGAAAGTATCTGTTATCAGTTGTTGACTTCCTGGCACAGCTCAAAGGCAACAAGTTACTCCTTCCTGAAGGATTTGCACAGGAAGACTCATCACTGAAGGCAGAGCTTGTTGGACGTGTGTCGATGCTATTAAAGGCTATGGGGCATGTGTGACAAGGCAGCGGAGGCACATGGGTGTCCTGAGAAATAACACATCACTGAAAGCATGCTTGATGTGTTAGAGCTGCCCTGAGCATGGCTGCCTCTTAGAGCTGGGGAGAGGAAGACCGAGAGCTCTTGGAGTGCAGAAAGCAGCTGGCCATATGCAATGTTCCTGACCTGCCCTAGGACAGTGTTCAGTGATTGCCTGACACACCCTGCATGGTTCTCTGGGGCTCCATTCGCCTGGACTGTGATGTAAATGGGATCTCCTGGGGTTGCACCATGTAGCAGCCCTGGAAAACTCCCCAGGAAGGCAAAGGGCCTCTGCCTACCTAGCCCTCTCCTGGTCACAAGTCACAGAGGGCATGGGGGCTTCCCTGCAGTCAGAGCCTGGGCTGTGGCTTGGGCAGAGCCATCCCGGGAGACCAAGGGCTCTGCAGGCAGAGGCTTACAGTCATGGCTTTCCCGCTCCCTCTGCAGTTTGCTCTTTCCCACCTGGGTATATCAGTGCACCTGCCAGTCTGACTGTGGCCCTTTCCTGCCCCATATCCTTCAGGCTCCTCATTGCCTATAAGACATGCTCCCAGCTCTGCAACATGACAGATGAGGGCCTCCAGGATCTGGCCTCTGCTTACCAGTCTCATTTCCTATCACTCCTGGCTTGTATCTTACACTCCAGTCTCAGCCCTTGTCACAGTGCTCACATCTTGCAGCCCCAGTTCCAGGGTCCCTTTGCCTGGTGTGCCCTTCTGGCCTCCTCCCCGCCTTCTTCCCCTGCCCCACCTCCCTGCTTCCCTGGCCCTTTGGGCAGCATGGCTCTTCACCTGGCCAACACCTGTTCCTCCTGTAAGGCTCTGCTCAGGTTTCCCCTCCTCCAGAACACCCTGAACACTCCTCTAATAAACAGCGGGCGTGGAGGGCCATTACCTTGGGCATCCTTTCAGAGTGCCGCCAAGCTGTTTGGCACTTGTCTGTTTACATGTCTTTCTCAGGAGACTGTGAGATCTTTGAATTAATTATTGTCTTGACTTAATCACTATTAGCTAATGTCTTACTCATTTATGTTTCTCCTTAGTGTCTTACTCAGTCCCTGGCACATAGATATTATACTGAATACCTGTTGAACAAACGAATGATCAATCAATGTGAATAGCCTCTGATTTCAAATGTTTCTAAGGCCCGTCTCAACACATATAGTATTTTCACATTCTAATTGTGTATACATTACCTAAATGACAATCCAAATATAAAAATATAAATAGCTGACATTTATGGAACACCCACTCTGTGCCAGGTAACATGTGAGAGTCTTTA
Source organism: Loris lydekkerianus (assembly GCA_963574355.1). Taxonomy (NCBI): domain Eukaryota; kingdom Metazoa; phylum Chordata; class Mammalia; order Primates; family Lorisidae; genus Loris; species Loris lydekkerianus. The sequence continues at coordinate 18,246 of CAUYPK010100620.1, read as the reverse complement.
TACATCTTATTCAATCTTCACAACAACTTCTGAGGAAGGTATCACTATTATTCCCATTTGATAGATGGAGAAATTAAGACTCGGAGAAATTAAGCCACTTGCTCCAGTTAATTGGGCTTGCCTGACGTGGAACCAGGACCCAAACACAGGCTGCCTGATACTAGAGTCCCTGCTTGTAACCACGATGCATCATTGTTGCAGAAAGCACCGAAGACCACTACATCTTGATGGCCTCTCCTCCTTCATTCCCTTTCTCCTCTCTCCAGGCAGCTGGTTGACTTTCTCGCTGCCTAGGACCTGAACACTGGTCTCCATGGAGGCAAGTGCTTCCTTGACACGCACCATGGCAGCGCCAGCCTTTCAGGGGAAGAAGTCAGCTTCAGAAGTCCTGCAAGGGAATGGGGCTGGGGGGCATTTGCAGCACACCTGATTCCACAGCCTTGTCCCAGGCCCACCATGAGGGCATCTGTGCAGAGATGCTTACGAGGCCCCCAAGAGCAGGAACAAGGCAGAAGCTGGCTACTGAGCTTTTGCTTCGAAACCAGAGACACATAGAGGAACGAGAAAACATCAGAGGCAAAGCAAGCTCCAGCTCCATCAAGGAGGGAAGGGATGAAGGATGTCAAAGATAATACATTTCTGGATGTGTTGATGCCATCTTGGTGGTATGGCAGAGATCATGATCTTTTAGCAATACTACACATAAAAAATATGAGAAAATAGAAATGGAAGCAATATATTTTTGCTCAGATATAGAGACCTAAATAACATGTCTTCACTGAAACATAGTATGTGCTTGATAAACCCATAACTAGCTTTAATTAGCTTAAAATCTAAATTTTATTAGGCAAAGCTTGATTTTAAGCTAATTAAAGCTAATTATGGGTTTATCAAGCACATACTATGTTTGACATAGTAAAAATCACTATAGTTGACATATTAATAAATATAAATGTCACCAGACATAGTAGCTCGTGCCTGTAATCCTAGCATTTTGGGAGGCTGAGGCAGGAGGATTGCTTTAGCTCAGGTATTCAAGACCAGCATGAGCAAGAGCGAGATCCCATCTCTACTAAAAACAGAAAAACTAGACAGGGATTGTGACAGGTGCTTATAGTCCCAGCTACTCTGGAGGCTAAGGCAAGAGGACTGATTGAGCCTAAGAGTTTGAGGTTGTTGAGAGCTATGATGCCAGGCACTCTATCCAGGGTGACAGAGTAAGACACTGTCTCAAAAAAAAAAAAAAAAAAAAAAAAAAGGAAAAGAAAGAAATACAAATGTTTTTAAAACTAGGAAAATTGAGGGAAGAAAAATGCTTTCTCTTTAGTAAAATGTCTTGAGAGAAAAGATACTTTTTTGTAGCCCTCCCCAGAATTGCACATTTATAGACTCTGTAACATAAACTCCTAAATGAGAAGGTCTTGTCATTTTCATCTTTGTGTGTTCAGCGGGTCACAAAGTGCCTGGCTCATAATATACGTTCAATAAATGAGTTAAACTGAATTAAAGGAGAGAGGGAACGTAGAAGATCAAAGGCAAAATAAGAAGCTGAGAAAGCAGCAAAGCAGAGTGAACAGGGGAAAAAAGAACTCATTTCTGGCTGTGCTTTCCATCATCCCTTTCCAGCATTTTATGGCAGTTCCCTGGCATGACTCCCGCCTTGTAGCTGGCCAGGGAGGGGAGATGGCAGAATAATGTTGCTCGTGGGACTGTGCCTTGTGCTTTGATTCTGCTGCTGTGGGGCAGGTGCATTTTCTAAATTACACACTCAGGTGGCAGGTCATTTGTAGGCATGTTAGCCCCTTTTGGCAAATAAAGCCTTAGTTTTTAACAGATAGACATTTCAGAGCAAAACCAGAAGGCTCCCAGGTAAACTGGAAAATAGATGCTCTTGCCAGAGGCAAACTTGGCTGGGTAGGGATGGTGGATGCAGTAGCTGAGGGACCCCCAGAATCCAGCTGGCCCGCCACAACCAGTGGGGTCCTGGGTCTCGCATAGCTCTCGTGGTTCACATAGGGCATTGTGAACACGTCCACAGTATGTGCCTCGCTGAACCCATTCCTTTGTTTGTAGGAGGGAATGATGCCACCTATTCAGGGGCTTTTTTGGAATGTGAAATATCATCTGGCTTAGAGAGGCCACCATCCACATTACTGTCTCAGTGACTCGATGGCTTCATCTGGTACACAAGGGAAGCAGTTCTCATTTTATGCAAAGGATCCTGTGAAATAGAATCTGTAGGCCCTTATCAAAGGAGTTTACAGTGTGTCCATTTGCATGTTTGAAAGCCAAACCAAGCTTATCTCAGGATCTTAATATAAGGTTACGAGACTGGCAGGTGGAAGGAATGCCATGGATGGTGTATTTTGATTTCTGAAACGTGGGTGACCAAAGTCTCCTGAAAATTGCTTGTAGACATGATGAGGACATGTGGTCTTGGCACTAACACCTCTGACTTCCTGAACAAGCACACACCAAAAGTGTTAATACCAACAAGGAGAGGTATTTTCTATTGTGGGTATAGGGCTATAGCATCTGGCCCTGTCTGAATGAACATGGCTTTTTAAAATTAATGATTTGAATTAAGATGGCAACTATGCTTATTGAATTTGGAAATTGCACCAACCTGGGACAAAAGCAAAACCAGCAAGATTTCAACAGGATGACAAAATGGGCCAAAATCATCATGGTATTATAGTAAAAACGTAAGAGCCTGTACTTGGGTTAAAAAGAAAAACAAAGCTGGAAATACAGCATAGAGGTAACCAGCATATAATTCATTTAAAAATAAAGAATAAAACTACATTTAAAAAATAAATTAGTGTGAATCATTGGTATAATATAGCTGCCAAAAAAACTAAGGCAATCTTGGGCTTCATTAATAAAGGCATGGTGCCCAGAAAAAAAGAAGAAATGGTTTCAATATGCTCTAACATCTACTCAAACTAGGACCATTCTAGAGAGAAAATAAACAATATAATTAATGGAGGGTCTGGAAGGCCATGTGGTCTGAGAAACAGGTGAATAAAAAGGAGATTAAAAGATGAAGAACGCGGGTGCAGTTAGGTTGAGAAAGGGGAGATTTAGAAGGCACATACTGTCTATCTTTAAGTGAAAGAAAAGAAATGCTCTCTTGTAGGAAAGGTCTTACCAGGTATGATAATTAAGTTTGTGTACTTGCCATGTGCTTATGTTGGTGTACTGTACAAACAACATGTGCTTATGTTGGTGTACTGTACAAACAACATGTGCTTATGTTGGTGTACTGTACAAACAGCTCAGTAAGGTCTCATAGCTGCGTGCATGACACGGTGTCTTGAGTGGAGTTCATTATTGTTATATGTTTTTGTGCTGTCACAAGAGTATCAGAGCTTGAATTAGAGCAAAGAACAACTATGAAATTTCTTGTTAAATTTGGCAAGAGCAGAAGTGAAATCAGGGACATGTTAGTGCAAGTTTATGGGAATAATACCATGAAGAAAATAGCAGTGTAAAATTAATTAAATGTTTTTCTGAGAGGAGAGAAAGTGTCACTGATTCATTGATGAGCAGTCAGGGATGCCAGTAATGAGCAGAACTGACAAAAACATTGCAAAAATCCATTCAATTGTGCATCAAAATCATTGGCTGACAGCGCAAAGCATAGCAGACCAAGTAAACACAGATAGAGAAATAGTTATGAAAATTTTAACCGAAAATATTGACACAAGAATGTCAAAAATAGGTGTGTGCAAAAATAGTCCTGAAGGAGCTCACTGATGAACAAAAGCAAAGGAGAGTTGAAGTTTGCCAAAACCTTTTGGAGAGGCGAGATGTTTTAGGCTATGTTATCACTGGTGATAAAACACGGGTGTACCAATACAACCCAGAGACAAAGTGTCAGCGTGCACAATGGGAGTCAGCCAATTGTCCATGACCAAAAAAGTCCTGTCAGTCCAAATCAAGAGTCAAAACAATGTTGTTAACCTTTTTTTGATTTCAAAGAGATGGCTTGTTATGAATTTGTGCCAACTGGACAGTTAACCAAGTTTACCATTTGGAAGTACTGAAAAGGATATGTGGAAAAGTTAAACATGAAAACAACCTGAACTTCTCACCAACAACTCTCGGCATTTGCATCATGACAATGCACCAGCTCACATAGCACTGTCTGTGAGTTTTTAGCCAGTAAACAAAAACTATATTGGAACACCCTCCCTACTCACCTGATCTGTCCCCCAATCACTTTTTTCTTTACCCAAAGATAAAGGGTTTGACAAGAAGACATTTAGATGACAGGTCATCAAGGGTAATACAATGACAGCTCTGATAACCTTTGCAGAAAAAGAGTTCCAAATTGTTTTGAAGGGAGTCAGTGCATAAAGGGAGTAGTTGGAAAGTCACCATGGTGATATTCAGCAATGAGGTACGAAGCACTTTTTCTAGGATGAGTTTGTGAATTGTCAGACCTTGTAGAGATATTGTGGGCAGAACCACCAATAAGAGGAGACCTTAAAAGTGGACTTTACAAGAAGATATGGTTTAGTTCAATAGGAGAAAAGACTTACGCTTATGGTCTCCTATGCTCGACGCACTCTGATTGTGCGTCTGATTATTTCACTATAATCAAAGACAAATGGTGGGAGAATGTTGGCACCAGAAAGCGCCTGTCTCCTATTTGTTTCTTTCATCAGAAACTTTTCCAGAAACTTCCAGCAGACTTCTTTTATTCTACTGGCTGTCCTGAATCATATGACTACCCTTGGTTGGAAGGGAGACTAGGAAATCAAATATCTGGCTAAGGAGTAGCTGAGACTTGCTGATCAATTCTAAGTAGGTCAAAAAGCCAACACCCAAAGAATAACAGAGTAGAAATAAAAAGAGCATGGGCCCTTGATAGCATCGCTGAGCTGTTGAATCAAATTTCAGACGGCCAACTTTGTCTTCATAGAACGGGATAATAAATGCATATTTGATTAATCCATTGCTAGTAGGATTTTCTATTACTTACAGTTCACTGCACCCTAGTGGATACAAAGACAGTATTTATGAAGGTAATTGGGAGCACATCCAATTGGGCTATTTGTACTTCCCACTCACTAGACTAATATTTAGTGCTCACTTTGTTCCAGGCACTGGTACATTTCTGAGAATGTAATGGTAAATAAAACCAGACACGAAGTCCCTGCCCTCTTGGAGTTTATAGGCTAGTGGGGAAGATAGGTAACAACCTCCCACAGAGGCTGAATAGCTAACTCTCATAATTCTGGGAAGAAGACACACATGGGACCAGGGATCATACCTTGGGGGTGGAGTCAGGGAAGGCTTCCTTGAGAAGTGAGCCCCCATCTGAAATCTTGAAATGTGAATGAGTATACTCAGGCTGATGTCTCTGCCCAGAACGGCCTCTCTCTCACCTACCTCTTGTCGCCTTACCTACCACCTTACTGAAACCTCCCCCATCATCCCTCAGTACATACTGAGGGAAATCTATCCAGAACTTTGCACTAGAAGTGACCTATTCCTTAAGCCCTACCTGGCTGGCTCTTACTCTGCCCTTGAAGGATCTTCCAGCTCCTCCTCACATCCACCCCACTTCTTCTGCAAGCTGTAGGCTCTCTGGTCTTCCCATGAGATGTCTAGCAGCCTGGCTTGTCACTTGCACTTAGTCAACAGGCAATGTTGAATTTTAAAACTACATTTTATTTATTTTATTTTTTATTTTTTGAGATAGAATCTCTCTCTAGGTAGAATGCCATGGCATCATAGGAACTTCAAACTTCTGGGTTTGAATGATCCTCCTTGCCTCACCCTCCAGAGTAGCTGGGATCACTGGTGCCAGCCACAACACCTGACTAGTTTTCCTATTTTTAGTAGGGATGGGGTCTGACTGTTGCTCAGACTGGTCTCAAACTCCTAGGCTCAGTCGATCCACCACCTCGGCCTCTGACAGTGCTAGGATTACAGGCTTGAACCACTGTGCAGGGTCCTCAAACTACATTTTATAGATATTTACCTCCATCTAGTTTCAGGAAAGACTTGATGGCTTACATAGAAGGGTGTGTGGGTGACATGCCCAGAAATCCAGACACCAGAACGTGGCTTTTTGTCCATAGATGAGTTTTTTAAAAGGTTAAAATAGCATCATTGAGTTACAGTATTCCTGTCAACTACCATTTGTAAGAACTGGAATTTCTTTATTACTTAGAATATTACAAACTTTATTTCTTAGCATAAGGATGATCCTTATGCTTTAATTAAGGTGCTTTAATTCCTCAAAGATGCATAATACCTTTCCCCACTTTGACGGGGTCTGGCTCCCTTCCATATTCAGGGTGACAGTTGTTCCAGAAGGCACAGTGTCCTTCCTTAAATTCACACTTTGTTAATCTTCATAGCAGTTTTATAAAAGGAACACTAATTATGGGACATACGTGTAGTAACATAATCTCACACTGTTCAAAGTGGACACCCTGAACCACACAGAGGGGAAGACCTGTTCGCTTTGGCAGCCACCTGATTCTAGGCAGTAGCCGCCTCCACCTGGACACCAGCGCCAGAGGATTACAGTCGCTCTCCTTGGCAGCGGGAGTTCAGCGCTTCTCCTCTGGGTGGAGTTATTAGCAGGTTCTAAAGCCGGGCTACAAGCGAAGTGCCGATGGCGCTAAGTTCAAAGATGCCAGAGCTCTCACCCAAAGTTAAGTCAGGGAAAAGAAACGCCCAAGCAAAGCAACCGCGCCTTCTCTCTCGCCCCAGGTGTAAGGAAGAGACGCCGCCGAGCATCCTTCCCTGCAAGGGCGCGGAGCGAGCGCTGGGTGCCTGGCTCCCCACCCGGAGGAAACCCGTTCTTCTCGGAGAGAACGGGCACGAGGCACCCCCAAAACTGCCCGGAGCCTGCTCAGGGTAGCTGCTTCCCGCTCATCGTTAGGGGTCAGATGAGAGGAGGGAAGCGCCCTCCCGACGTCCCGGGCCCGGCGCGGCAGCTGAGCGGGCGCGGGGGCGGGGTCGGCGGCGCCCCTCCGCCCGGGCGCAGAGCCTCGCCGGTCCTCCTCCTCCGCGCCGTCACTGGCGGCATCTCCGCGGCCCCTGCACAATAGAGGCTCCGCCCTCCCTCCGCGCCAGCCCTCCGCGCCAGCTCTCCGCGGCGCCCTAGCCCAGCCGCCCGCGCCGCCGACGACTGCCCGGCGCCCGGCGCCTGGTCCCCGTGCGCCCCGAGGCTCCCCGCCGCCCGCCCCTGAGCGCACCGCCGGAGTCGACGGGACTCCCTCCTTGCACCTGAGCCCTCTGTCACGGGCGACGCGCGCAGGTAGCCGGTGCCGGTGCCCACGTCCCCCAGCACCCACTCTTCCCGGCGCCCGGTCCTGCACTGGGGCTACTAGTTCAAGGCTGCTCTCATCGGGAAGGAGATGCCCCGCGTGTCCGGGGCGCACCCTCCCGCCCCGCTCGGCCGCACCCAGCTTTAGAAGGCGCTCTGAGCAGCCACGCTCCGGCGCCAGCCAAGACGCCCTCTCTCCTCGGTCCTTGCCAAAACCCACGATCCCAGCCATTCTCTGAAAGGGCCGCGGACCTTCTTGTCGCGTCCCTCATGGCCAAGCTGCTGCTGCTGGTTCTCTGCTTTGCTCTGGTTGCGACCCCAGGCTGGGTGTCCAGCATGTCCCCCACGGGGACCAGTGAGCCCCCAGATGTGCAGACGGTGGCGCCCACGGAGGGCGAGACTCTGCAAAACGAGGCGGACAACCAGGAGAACGTTTTATCCCAGGTAGGACGCTGGTCCCAGGACCAGCCTTCTTGTCCCAGGCGGTGGCGAAAGCCAGAGGTGGTCCTTGCTGAAGCGTCTGGGGCAGCTGTTTTTCTTTCCTTTACCAACGGGAAGGGCATTTCCTTTTCATTTATCAAATATCCTAATGGAAGGAAGTGGGTCCTGCTCTCAAAATCATGGGGTCTTTCAAGGTTAACAAATCAGAAGAAAGGAGAGGAGATGGGAGGGAAGATTCCACGTGACTGCTGGAGAAGAGAGAAAAAGAAATTGGGGGGTGAAGTTGGGGGTTGTGAAAAGTATCTCTTGTCTGCAGTGGAAGGAGAGAGCAGGCGGGTATACTGGACAGAGGCAGACGGTGCAACCCAAGGGGAGACCCCCAGGCAGAGCCTGTGTGATGAATGCAAGGTGACCCCGACAGAGGGGTGACATTAAGCCTGGTGTGCTGGGCAGGAAAAGTGGAAGTGCAGACTGTCAGTGGGGCCAGTAGACAGACAACAGTGACAGTCTTTGTAATGTGTCTTTTCTGAAACACTTATACTCGTTTTATCCGACTCAGTTTTCAAAACACCCTGATGCTCATTGTACAGACAGGGGTCAGAGCACTAGAGATGGGCAGAGCCAGGCCTCTGACAGTCCTCAGCCCACCTCCGGTGACAGCAAAGGACGGTTCTCTCTAGGGCGCTTGTTTCGTGCTTTTCAGAGCCAGTCGATGATGTATGGTGTGTGCCACCATAACCCTCAGGATGAGGGATATCTGACATAGGGTCCCTATAGTGCAGCCTGCACCCGCACTAAGCCCTAGGACTGGGGCTTGTCTCCTTCCTCCAAGAAGAATGATCATCTCCACTTTGGAGTCTATTAAACACTAATCCCCTCACTCTTCCTTTAATAATGATGCTAATATATGCCCTATACCCACCCATAACCTCACACTAACCCTTAAATCAAAAGACATAAAAATTCGTCACATCAGAGCTCTGGAATACCATCAACAAAAGCTTTCCTGAAACTTGAGCCTCCTGAAAGGAAGGAATACACCCAGGGTTCTCAGAGCGGGGTTATGTAGGAATCTAGGCAGAGTTTCAGAAAGGAGACAGCCACGATTTACTGTTAGCCTGAAAAGAACAACTACTTAACTCACTCTGAACTACACCTCCTTCTTCCACTGATCCATTCTGTAATTGACAACAGTCCTAAAACAAATATTAGCATTAGAAGAAACCCAACCTCTGCAAGGAAAACATTACAAGCCTTCTTTCCCCCTGACAGCATCCCAAGGAACATTTCCAATCCAACAAGCTCAGTGCCTGCCTGCCAGGATCATTAGTCAGATGAGGGGAACCCTTTTGCCTGCCTAGAAGGGAGCCTGGCTCTGGCTTTGGAGATGGAGGGCATTTGAGAGGGAGTCTGGGGGGAGTCTTCTCCCAGCAAGTGTTGCAGGTTAGGGCTCCAGCAAGCCTGCTGGCATGTTTTCCTGCCCAGGGAGGATGGTGGGACCAGCGATCAGAAGGAAATGTTTAGCATTGTAGAAGCAGCAGGTGCTACCAGTGTGCTCTCCTGGGCTGGCTGGGGTTGGGATTCAGAAGCTGTTACCGGAGCCACATGAGCTGTTATGCCAAGAAAACCTTACTAACTTCTGGACCTGTCTTTCTTCTCCCAACTCCCTTTTTCCAAATATAACCTATCCTTCAAGGCCCCAAACAAATACCTCCTCTTCCAAGAAGTCTGCCCTGGTTCCCAGCTGGAGCCATTCCTAACTCCCACTGCACTCTCTCTGCCTCTTCCGGGGCACCAATCACTCTCTCTTCTGTGACTGCTACTGGCAAGCCTCCTGCACCAAAGGCTTCTGGAGAGCAGCTCTCTTGCTGGCCCATCTCTTTACCTCTCACAGCACCTCCCAGTCCTATGGAAACTCTGCGTGTTGAATGAATGACTCAGGAGAAAAGCCAGGAGTCTTCAACTTGACTACCAACTTTCAATCACTCCTTCAACCCCTTCTGTTCCTTTTCTAATCTAAACATGGATTCTAGCTGAAGGCAAGGGCTACTGGAAGAATGATGGGGCTCATCTGTTTTTTCCTTTAGATGATGAAAGGCTAAGGCCCCCTGAGATATACTGCTTTCCAAGACAAACGAAGAAGGCTGAACACTGAGTGCCTTCAAGGAAATGTCAGAGTCAGCAAATTGCGTCTGGCTGACCTATTCTGTCCATGGTTCAGAGTTGTCTGAGGTCACTGGCTAGTGCAGGACATTTGACAAAGTAAAAGGAGAGCCTCCTTCAGGAGCATGACTGGTGCCTGTGTTTGACTGTCTCCAACCCTTCTCTCTGTGTGTGTCTAGCTGTTGGGGGACTACGACAAAGTCAAGGCCGTGTCTGAGGGCTCGGACTGTCAGTGCAAGTGTGTGGTGAGACCCCTGGGCCGGGACGCCTGCCAGAGGATCAATGCAGGGGCCTCCAAGAAGGAAGACTTCTACACAGTGGAAACCATCACCTCGGGCTCCTCCTGCAAGTGTGCCTGTGTCGCGCCCCCGTCGGCCCTCAACCCCTGTGAGGGAGACTTCAGGCTCCAGAAGCTGCGGGAGGCAGACAGCCAGGACTTGAAGGTAGGACCTGGTATGGGCACCACCATGGATGCCCCGTGAGGGTGCTTTAGTGACCATCGATGGGGATGGTGAGGCCTTTGGAGGTGGTCAGGCCCAGTTCCCTGGAGTGCAGCATTTGTATTCCACAAGCTGGTCCATTTCAGCTTGGTGTCTGAGAGAGATGCTGGGCACAGAGTGTGCCTGCCACTCCTGACAGAGCCAGGGAGCCTGGGCCTGAGAGCAGCTGCCAGGCCCAGCTGGCCAAAGGAACTTGGAGTTCTCCAGGAAAATTGCTGCCATAATGTACTGTCAACCCAGCAGGCACCCTGAAGAGGCAGAAGATACACAGAGGGGAGCGAGCCTTTGGGGCTTTAGCACAAGGGCTGGGTGGCTCAGGCAAGGAGAGGCCTCAGGCCTGCTTGAGACCATGATCCATGGAGCCAGGAAGCCCAGGCCCACCCTGGGCAGCCCTGTGGGGTGGCTGAGTGCTTCCTCTCATCCTGTACTGCCCACTTCACTTGCCATGTGGGGTAGCGGGATGGGCTTGGTTTCAGAGTCACATGGACTTGGGTTCAAGTCATTGCTGTGTGATCCTGCTTAAATTATTTAAGCAGTGCAGGACACTGCACTGCTTGTCTGATCGCAGTCTCCTTGAATAAGATGTGGGAATGTTAACGTCTTGCAGTATGAGAACCAATGAGATGACAACTACTGAGTACATGGCACAGTGCCCAACACTCAGGTAGACAGATGAATGAATGGTGATGTGAGGGTGACTCTGCCTGGCACCTGGCACTCACTGGATGACTCTTCAAGCAGAGTGGTGTTTCCCAGTACAAGGAGGGTCCCAGGATCCAGCCATGATGGATCCAGCTGCAGCTCTGTCATGAAACTGCTTTCTGAACCAAGTGCCTCTATCACTCAGTAATAGGATTGGATTCCGGGGACTTCTGGAACAACATGAAGCAAAATTTCTATTAGGAATCAGAAAATCATCACAATATTAAACTGGTTAGCTACCCTACTGTGGGTCTTACCCAAGATTCAGCTGTCTGGTAGAGAGGGAGGAGCAAGCTTCCTGCTGAAGGAGATGAACGGGGAGCAAAAGTTGCAGAAGTGTGGCCCAGCGAACTGTTGCATCTGCTGACTGGTGCTTGGCAGGGAGGCATCTCTTGTCTTCCCCTCTGCCTGCATTCTGCATGCCCTGTATGCCACCAGATTCTTGGCCACCTTCCTCTCAGTGGCTCTGTACTAGCAGGAGGGATAGTCTTTTTTTTTTTTTGTAGAGACAGTCTCACTTTACCGCCCTCGGTAGAGTGCCATGACATCACAGGACTCACAGCAACCTCCAGCTCTTGGGCTTCCACGATTCTCCTGCCTCAGCCTCCAGAGCAGCTGGGACTACAGGTCCCACCACAAAGCCCAGCTATTTTTTGGTTGCAGTTAAGCCGGGGCTGGGTTTGAACCCGCCACCCTCGGTATATGGGGCTGGTGCCCTACTCACTGAGCCACGGGCGCCACCCAGGAGGGATAGTCTTAATAAAAACCAAGAAGGTAGGGCACCCCAGGATAGCAGCTTGCCACTTCAAAGGTGGGCCACTGGGGTTCTTTTGCCCAGGCCCCATTTAGTTTTTTGTGCTGGTGCTTTTCAGGACCTTTAAGGGTCAGTGAAGTTGAGTATTCCAGAAGCATATCCTCAAGATAGTGATGTTTATAGCCACTTTGTTGAGTATTTGTGGAATAACAGCACCAGTATGAGCCAGGCACTATGGCGGGTATCTTGGGGAATCAGAGATGAAGATGACAGATGCCACTCTCAAGGAGCTCACAGTCCAGTAGGAGAGACAGAGGTGCATGTGCAACTGACAGATGTCACGAAAGAGGCACAAACACTTTGTGAAGAGGTCTAAGCCTTAGGTTTCCTTGTTCTTGTACAATTCTCCCATCTTCTTATCCAGATTTACCAGAACGCAGACTACACCTACATCACTCTGCTTGCCACGTTCCCACCAATGGAATGTTTCCCATTGTGAAACAGATTTCTGAGGGCCACCTCTCAATTCCTGGCTAGCGGCTTCCCCGTCAGGCCTCCCACATGGAGATCTGAAAGGCAACTTCTCCCCCTGTCGTCTGTCTGCCCTCACCCTGGACTAACACCGGGCCCTTGTTTTGCAGCTCTCCACCATCATAGACATGCTGGAAGGAGCGTTCTACGGCCTGGATCTCCTGAAGCTGCACTCGGTCACCACCAAACTGGTGGGGCGAGTGGACAGACTGGAGGAGGTAAGAAAGGTTCTGGCTTCCATGTCTTTCTCTTGACCAAACCCAAAAGTATACAAAACTTCCCACAATGTTTTTTTGGAAAATACATGCCCTGACTGGACTTAGCCCATTCTGTTCTTTGAAAAGGAAAAATATACACAAAATATTCATCCAAAATCATGCCAAATTGTTGGTGACAATCAGTGAAATAGAAATGTAAATACTGTCCCTTCATTTTTCATCTATATTCTATAAGAACTATGTAGCCAGCTGGGTGATGTGGCTCACACCTAAAATCCTAGCACTCTGGGAGGCCGAAGTGGGTGGATTGCCTGAGCTCGGGAGTTCGAGACTAGCCTGAGCAAGAGTGAGAGCTGTTTCTACAAAAAATAGTCAACTAGCCAGATGTTGTAGCAGGTGCTTGTAGCCCCAGCTACTTGGGAGGTGAAGCAAGAGGATTGCTCAAGCCCAAGAGTTTGAGGTTGCTGTGAGCTGTGCCACCACAGCATTCTACCCAGGGTGATAGAATGAGATGCTGTCTCAAAAAAAAAAAAAAATGTGACCAAGTATTCCTATTTTTACCTTGACTTTTAGGGAACTCAGAGCTTAAGGACATGGGAAAGTGCAGTAAGCACCTTACTTCTAGTTTTAAGGTGGAGTCATTTCCCTCCTCAGTATATGGTCGCTAATTTCTTTAGCTGTTCTGGTATATGCCTTATGTATGTGTGTTCCTGAACCCATTGCAAATCCATTGTAGAGAAAGAAGACATAAAAATTACTACTCATGAGTGATGTTCCCTTCTGGGCATTAAGGCTGGTCACACCCAGGATGGATGGACCAGTGATGTAATTGTCACATACAAAGACCCTACATTATCTGATTGGGTTCTGGATGGACAGCTGGTGCTCTAGTTTTTATCCAATGGTGTTCAGTATTATGAGAGTTAAGAGTTGTTAGAGGCACAACAATATTGTTGACAACATCTTCTGGCTGTAATGCTTTAACACATGGACGAGAAATCATTTAGTCACTCCCCAAAAGTAATGATCATCATTCAGCCTTATCAGCAAGAAGCTTTACTGGTGTGCTTCATTGACGGGCCTCTGGTTCTGAAACAGTGACTCAAAGAGGTGCTACTATTTCTCTCATTTTTAGGGTGTTACTGTAAGTGGTAAATTTAATAACAGAACAACTATAAACACATCAATATTCCTTGTGAAAACATGGGCTTTTGCGGGGGGTCTATATGGGAGGTGCTCAGGTTCCTTGATGGATGATTAGTAGATGTAGGATGTGAAAAGGAGTTTGTGGCAAAAGGGGCACCAGACTTGGAGTTGGGTCAGAAGGAATGAATTACTCTTTGCTTGCTGCAGCCAAGTGCCCTGCCCTCCATCTGTAGAAGTGGGACTGGCACCTGCCTACCCTTTGTGACTGCAGGGGGTGCAAGGGACATGACCATGATGAATGCACTTTGGAGTGGCTAAACAAGGCACTCGGGTTCTGACTGAGGAGGGATTGGGGGCAGACAGTTCCATGTTGCTTGGCCAAGAGAGCTGGCACGGAGGGGAGGAAACATTGCAATTACCAGGATGGGTTTCAGCACATTCCTTCCAGTCCTAAAAATGATCATAGAAGGTGAACACCAGTTTCCTCCCACACTTAGGTTTGGCTCCTCCAGTGCTATGATGAGTTTTCTGAAGGTGAACATTTGTTCTGGAAGGGGTAGTAGCTGCACAATCACGTCAGTTGTGAGGTCTGATAAGAGAAGTCCCGGCTCTGGTGTCTAAGCTTTGCAGACTGGCTGAGGTGGCCAAGAGAACTTCAGCCCCTCGTCTTTCTCTGCCTATGTTCCTCAAAGGGCGTCCTCTGAGAACTAGGCCACCAGGCACGTTGGGTCTCTTCTTCCCCAATGGTGATAGCCAGAATGATGAGACTGGGGGTGCACAGCACCATCCTGCCACCAGTGGGCTTCGTGCAGATATGGGGCTCTTCCTCCTACCAAAAACCACTTTCTGATTCTTTCAGATGCATTCAAAACCAAGTCCAGTACAGGAAAGTTCCTCTGTTTCCCTAGGGCCCCAGAACCATCCAAGTGTACAATGCCCCATTAAGGAAAGGATTGAATTTCTGTGGGAGCTGGGGTGACAGCCACCTCTTCTGCTTTCACCTGACCTTGGCAGCCACATAGTTTTCATTCTGTTTGGAGGACACAGCCTGGGAAAGACAGCTCCAGGGGGAGAGTGCAGTGCTCAGGAGGCCAAGGTCGAGGCTCAGCCTGTGAGGCCAGTGGCTGGCTCTGTCTCCAGCTTTGCCCAGAGCTGAGCCCTCCACGCTGGCTGAGGATAGGAGGGTGGGTGACTGCAGTGCAGAGGATCCCACTACCCCACACGGTGGCAACTTAGTGCAGTTACACAGTAAGTGCTTTGTTTTTTCCAAAAATAACCTTAGTTATATCAATGAGAGTATGTATCTTTTCTTCAAGACTGTGGTATGTTTAGTTGCAAAAACTGGCCCTTTAATACTAATAATAATATGAATAACTCCTTACATTTGTATCACTCTTTATATTCATTGAGCCCCTTTGCTCCTGTGAGTGGGACAGGGTGAGACTTAAGGAATGAGATGGCTTGCCTATGATCAGGGTGCTAGGAAGTGTGGGGCCTTTCCGTTTTCAGTCCAGAGCTCTTTCTAATCAGCCCTGTAAGTTGCTTTGAATCATTGCTGTCTGCCTTGTAAGAATCAGTTTTTCCTAACAGAAACTTTAAGTGACAGCTCTTCCAAGGGAATTTCTAGGCAGAACTGTGACTGTACCCCATAGTCCCATTAAATAGGGTTAAAGTTGAGTTAGAGAAGGTCTCCCCCAGTGGGAGGTTTCCCAAAACCAGACAGTCCAAAGCAGGAGAGCGCCATGTGTGACAGTGGAGTCTTTGGATGGGTCCAGGACCTGAGGCCTGAGGGGTGGCACTGTATTTTGGTTTGAGTTTGTCTCAAGACTCGTGCCAGCTGACTGTCTGGAGTGTGCAGTAATCGAAAAGGCAGAAGGTTGGGCAAATGGAGAAAACACTCCTCTTCAGCCTGACTCTGCAGGAGGAATGGAAGTGAAATTCTGCTCCTGGTCCTTGAATATTCCTAAATCCCAAAGGGAGTTCTTTGGAGGTCAGACAAGACAAAAGGGGTCAGATTGAAGAGGCATTTTGCCAAGAGTAAGCTCTGTGCTTGGCAGTGTATAAGTGGGCACACGCCAATGGCATATAGCCTAAGGCATATAGGAGGATGTAGGAATGGAAACTCGATTTGCAGATGAAAGAGGAAGGAAGAAGAGCGAAATGGAATCTGAACTGCTCTAAGTCTCACCTTTTGGCAAAGTCAGCTCTGGGAGCAGCTCTGCTTAGTGGAATGATTTTGGTTAAACTTTTGTTTCAAATTGTGAAAAGTAATATATGCACAGCAAAGTGCAAAAACAATGAATATATAGTTTAACACATCGTTATAAAGCAAACACACGTGTCATCACCACCTCACTTGAGAAACAGCAGCGTTAACACCACAAAATCCACCCACATCCCTCGCCTACCTCCCCGAAGGTAGGTAGGTATCTTGATTTTTATGTTAATCATCTCCCTGGCTTTTCTTTGTAGTTTTATCATCTAAGGACACATCCCAAAATATAATAGTTTTGCCTGTTTTGAACTTTAGGTACAAAGAATTCTACAGAATTGATATTTCGCGTACATGGGTATGTGTTGGTTTCTTTCACCCAACTTTATATTTTTAATATTTACCTATGTTGGTTTTGTGTCCTGTGGTTCATTCATTTTTATTGCTGTGTAGTGTTCTATTGTATGAATGGACCACAGTTCACCTGTTCTATTGATGATGGGTATGTGGGTTGTTTCAAGTTTTATAATTCATAATAATCCCAGAAATGTCCCTATACACTAGCATCCCCGTGCACGTCCCCTGGTGCGCACGTGCCTGCATTTCTCTGTGATGTATAAGTAGGAATGGTGGGTCCTTAGTTACACTTATCTTTGACTTTAGGAGACATTGCCGAACTGTTTTCCCAAGAGCTAGTCTAAGTTCATACTCCTTCCAGCAACGTGTGAAGTTCTACCCTTAGTACTGTCAGGCGTTCTAATTTTGTCCATTTGGAGGGTATATCCTTAGGTGGGCCATTAGACTGTGTTCCAAAAATCTTAATTTCCAAAACATTTTCCTGTTTACCCAGGGGAGGTCTGGCACACAAAGGACCCTGACCCCATGGGCCAGTTTTAGAACTGTTCCAGGAAGAAGAAACATTCAAGGTGGTCAACAGTCCAAGGGTAGACCCTGGCTGCCCCGCTCCCATGAGTGGCTGGCAAAGGGAAGGGAATACAAGAAGTGTGGGTGTGTGTTGGAGTCAGCATGTGGGTGGGCACAAAGCTTATGTGTCAGGAGAGAAGGAAACCAGAAGTCCAGAAAGAAAACCCATAACTCCCAAGGGCAAATCCTGCTCATTGCACATACACCTGGCTGGGGCACTGAGCTCAAGAAAAGCCATTCTCCCAGAGCTCTGGGTGCACCTAGAGACTCCTCTGAGGCTGCCCAAGCCTGAAAATGCATTGTGAATGTGGCAGGACTAGAGGTGTGAGGTACGATACTTACTGCCGTACACTGTTTCCAGGAGCAGCTTTATTACCAATGTGGAGAAAAAGACAAATGTAGGGACACCTCTTCTAGCATCATGACTTTAGTTAGAATAAGTCATTCCCATAAAAATTGCAAATTTGTGAAGAAGTACCCCAGCCCCTCTCAGCTGCAGGACACCTGTAAACCTAAGTGTTGCTATCTTGTGTCTGTGAGCACTTACACCTTTGCGGATGTGTGGGTGCACAGGATGTGCACTTGGCTGCAAGCTTGGCGTTGTGCTATTTCTGTTGCCAAAGTCCTGCCCTTTCTGGTGTGTGAGATCCTTCCCTTCCTTTTCCACCTACTTGCTGGAGTTTGCAAACCAAGTTGTGATTGCAGATGGGCACCAGGGACCCTTGTGTGCCAGCTGAAGTCTTTTCTCCTGATAATGTTGCCTCTTAGGAAGATTTAAAGTCTGTGATGGGTTCACCAGACCCCGCACTGGCTGCTCCCCACAAAGTGCTGGCACAGGCATTGCTGAGGGCTTCTCCCCCACACCTAAAGATTTGGTGACTTTTGTGTTTCTGGTCTGAAAGGCAAGATCAAAGGAGCATTCCTGCCCCTGGGGGATATACATTTTCACCAACTAATAGGAAAATGTAATTTTCATCTGTGCAGGCCCAGCAGTGAGTAAGAGGAGCTGTCTCCAAGTCCCCCCTTTCCTCCCTCCCTCTGCTCCCATCAAAACGCCCCAAGGGCTCACCCCTCTCCTGCTCACATCAAGGATTTGCTGAGAGTCACCTCCCTCTTCTCACTCAAGTGCAGCCTTAGAGAAGACCATCACTCACTTGATCTGACTCGGCGTCCTCGACTGTGAAAAGGCAGAGGGTCAAAGTCAGTGTTTCCAGGATACATTTCAGCTCTAATGCTGTTTAATTTGATTTACATCTCAATATGAGTTCAAGCCAATATATTACCTCTCCCGGGGTTACATATACTTCAAATCCAATTTGCCACTGTGGAACATGAGGTTTCTTCTTGGTTAAAAGGACGTG
>CAUYPK010100616.1:0-46578 GCA_963574355.1 Loris lydekkerianus | reverse complement strand
AGGTGGGGGGGACAGGGGGAGAGCAGGAGGGGACAGGGGGAGAGCAGGAGGGGACAGGGGGAGAGCAGGAGGGGATGGGGGAGAGCAGGAGGGGACAGAGGGAGAGCAGGAGGGGACGGAGGGAGAGCAGGAGGGGATGGGGGGAGAGCAGGAGGGGATGGGGGAGAGCAGGAGGGGACGGGGGGAGAGGAGGAGGGGACAGGGGAGAGGAGGAGGGGACGGGGGGAGAGCAGGGGGGGACAGGGGGAGAGCAGGAGGGGACAGTGGAGAGGAGGAGGGGACAGTGGGAGGGCTTGTGTCTTGTCTAGTCTTTCCCTTTCTTTTTTCTTCCTTTTTTCTCATTCCTTTTTCTCTCTCCTCTACCTTCCCTTGCTTTCTTTCTCTCCCCTCTGCCGTACTTTACGTTTACTCCTTAAAAGTAATATAATGCTACTTAAAATAGCAGAAGAAGCCCCAGGCAGAAATCTCAGCCTATAGCCAGCACCAACCACCTCCCAGGGGAATGAGGCCATTTTTGAGTTTTCAGTTATTTCAGTTGCCAACAGCATCCACTTAAACCAATTCATCAGAAAATTCTCTCATTAACATGCAGAAGGACCAGAAATAATATATTGTTGTTTTGAGCCACTAAGCTTGAGGTTTACCTGTAATACAGCCAAAGGTGATCTATGGTACTTGGTTACAATTTAATGTAATTCCAGGCTCTAGAACATGTTAATGGAAAAATCCCAAACTCTGTAAGAAAGAGGTTTATTCTGAGTTGAATATGTGTGATCGTGGCCTGGAGAGACAGGCCCAAGAAGGCTTGAGCAACTGGTCTCAGCATAACTGTGTTACAGTTTTCTTTTACACGTTTCAGGGCAAGCGGAATTACATGTAAAGTCATAAATCAACACATGGGAGGCACACATTGGTTTGGCCCCTGAAGGCAGGACATCTCCAAGGGAGGAGTTACAGGTTACAAACGTGTTTTAAGACTCTTTGGGTTGTAATTGCTTAAGGAAATGAAGCTTTTTTAAAAGACCTAGAATGTTTTGAGTTAAGGTAAGGAAATCTGTTAATCAGAGACAAGCACCTGGACATACATCAGACGTACACCCAAACCCAAGTGTCCAGTGAAGTGGATGGATAACCAGAGGTGTGGCTCCCGGGAGTGGGGCATGAGGCAGCTTGTCTGACATCCCTTCTCAACAACCCAGCTTCAGGCTATGGCTGGGGTTCTGTTGGCCAAGAAGGGGTCCGTTCCAGTCAGCTAGGTGGGGGTAGGTCGTGACATTTGATTTTAGTTCACAAAAACACCTGCACAACTCTGCAGAACTCCAATGTAATTCACCCAGGAAGACATGCTCCCCTCTCTTCCTTCTCCCTCCCTCCCCCTTTCCACTCTCCTCCCCCACTGACTCTTCTCTTCTGGGCAGGAAAACCTCAGTTTGAGCAACAGAGTAACTGAGATCTGGCCAGTTCTTGTCAACCCAGAGTTGCACAGAAAGCACATTTGGTTTCAATGCTTAGAGAAAATCTTCTAAATTCATAGATTAAAATATATTAAGAAACTGACCTGAAATGTTACTGTCCCTAGGATCTTCTATCCCAATTGGTTTCATGACTGATGATAGCTTATTTCCTTTATACTTGGAAGAAGGAATTGGAAAATGTCAGTTCAAAGTGTTCTGTGTGAGGCAGAGATAATCAATGTCTTAGTTTTAATGGATAAGCATTCTCCAAAGTCTCCAGATATTTTCTTTTAAGTTAGCCAACAGATAAGCTCTATTTTGGGTTTTAGAAAACGTCCTTGTTTCCTGAATGACCCTGTTATTTATAAGATGATTTAAGGGACAGAGACATAAAATAATTCTCTTTCCTCCTTCCCAGGAAAATCCAGGTAACCATGTAAAATTCCTCAAAAGGCTTTTAAGTTATTTTAAAACCTAAAATACTTTAATCCTGTTTCTACTTCTATCGATCATTCGAATCATATTTTTGTATAAGTAAGCTAACTGATTTTAACAAAACAACTGATTTCAAATGTCTTTTAAGCATTTTTCTACAGTTTGTCACATCTGTACTGAGTTTCTCACCCCGGCATTCAGAGGAAATGACACAGCAGTTGACTGTAGAAGCTGTCAGAGTCGTGATGGTGTTGGACGGCTTTGCACAAATATTTTAAGTCTTACTTTTAAAAGGCAAATAGTTCAATGACTAAGTGACACAAAGACAGAACTTCAGTGTGACCTTGCTGACTCACATCTCTATCCCAGCACTTTGGGAGGCTGAGGCAAGGGAATCACTTGAGCCAAGGGATTTGTTTGAGAGTTTGGTGAACTGTGACCTCACTGCTACTTTCCAGCCTGGGTAATAGAGTGAGACCCTGTCTCTCAAAAATATGATTAAAGGAAGAGAACTTAGTAAGGCCTGGCATATAATAGATGCCTAATCAATATTTTTTGAACAAGTGTAAACTAACAGAAAATTGTCTTGTATGAATTGTTAATAGGTTGGTGAAATTTTAGTAACTCGAGAAATTTGCAAATACTCCATCACACACCCTGCTGATGATGTATCTTTGGTGACAAGATGCAGGTGCTGATTCAGACAGTGATGGTTCTGTACTGCCCACCTCTCTCCTGGGACCAACACACTCAAACACTATTGTTACTGCAGAAGACACTTCATATGGTTTCCTGAAAAGAATTAAGAACTTTTGAGTAACCTACTGAGTGAAACAGAAACTTGAATAGCATAAATATGGAAAGAAAAAAAGTGGATCCCAGAAATACTCTCAGCAATTTGTTGTCTGGGGTTTGTAGTAGACAGAAAAAGAAAAATACAATGAATAATGTTAAAAAACTTCTGTACCTTTTCTCTGAGAAGGCCTTTGAGCTTATGTGTAGTGAAAAAAAAAAAATTGTGACAGAAGACATGACACTATTTCAATCACAGTAATGAGGAAATGGCATGAAGTCGGCACTCAGGCAGAAGTGGGAGGAAGTCTGTTCCCTTCTCCTCATTCCCTTCCTGTGGGGCCTCTCCTGCCACCGACTCCGCATCTCCACTCTCAGCGGGACGGAAACTTTCAGCTGAAGCCCTGAGTGCTTCTTAGACTTTGATTGTCTTTGTTGGGATAGTTGGAAAATCATTGGAATTTGTTTTACTGCTAAGTTCTAATTTATGAGAAATGGAACAAATGTGCTAGAGAAAAGTAAGCATGACTGCTGTCGGCAGAATTTAAGGCTGTTAAGGCAGGAACAATCTATAAAGCTTTATTGAAAGCCACATATGAGGATCTGCCAAGAAAGACACACCAGCCAACTTGGGCATGTTCTGGATTCTGTTAGAGGTGCAAAGGTTTTAAGGAAAGTTAAAAGAAGGGAGGGAACCACACCTCCCAGGCTGGGCCTCTTCTTGGTTGGAGGGCGTGTTACAGAAGTTACGACCCTTATGTGCCTGTTACAACATGGAGACCATGCATCTGCATGCAATACAGTCAGGAAAACAGGGTGCTTCAGCCCATCTTCAAATAATCGGCACCCTCTTCACTGCTGGTCCATGCACAATTTGAGGAACTCAGGATAAGACTGTTCACAGAGAGAATGTTGTCACTGAGTCACCAAACTTCCCCAAGGCAAGTTAATATCAAGGCGGCTCAATTCTAAAGTAAACTGCTGCATGTGACCTGTAGATTATCATTTTTCAAAATCTTCCCATGAAAGCTTTGCTGATCAATCTCTGCTTAGGTTGGGGTGATAAACCTTCATCCCTTGGCTATGGAAAGGCTCATTCCCTTTAAGTCACGTCTCTTGGCAGGGGGCCTGGAGAGGAACCTTGTTATTGCAGGGGGGCCAGATTACTGGCAACGTGCACCAGGCCTTGAGGTGACAGCAGGCGCTATAGCCTTCTCCTAAATAGTGAATCATCTCCAGTCTCTAGGTGACCATTATTTTGGCCTTAGTCATTGGTCTAAACCAAGGAGAAGTGTAAATAATAAGTAACTTAATGGCCAGGAAAACACCAATTATTCCTGTGATTGTAGTAACAACAATGTGAAGACCAGAACAAAATAAAGAATTTAGTCCTGCTGGTAACCAACTAAACAATTAGTTAGAGAATCAGTTTCTCCCACATCTTCTAACCATTTAGACCTTTGAGTTACTCTTTCTCCTTGAGTTTTCACTCCACCAGAGGTGTTGTTAAATAACCCAGGCACAATAAACAGTGTGATATACGTAGACACCTCCTTGTTGACCTAATAAACAAACCAGGGCAATTCTGCTGGGTTTCAAGGCAGCTGCCTGGCTCCTGAAATGTCAGGGTTTCAAGACAGCTGTGTCCTCGATCTAGGACTGGTCTCGGTCAAAAAATGACCAGACACCCCAAAGTAAGGCAAGCATGAAACAAAGTTTATGAGAATGATAAGTTTACAAAGTCAGAGCAAGATACAGGCTTACAGAACAAGGTATGTTCACCACAGACAGCGAACAACCACCCCCCACTATTGAGACGAGGAAAAAGGCTTCAAATGTGCCCAGTTCTCTTATGTCCTGCCTGGCTGGCCCCACCTCATGGGTCAGAGTCTTTCTGCACCTGTGGACTTCCCAGGAGCCTCCCTGGAATCCACTGGGCTGCGGACTGCAATGTGGATTTAAGCTAATGACATGATGATCAGGTAAGGCTGTGCTAGGCCACCTGTGGCTAGGCTAGAGTCTTCCAGGCTTTTGCAGTTGTTACATTAAGTTCTGGTTCGTGGATTGGTGGGAGTGATCCCTCCTCCCGGGTGTGAGCAATCACTGGGGACAGAATTAAGGTGGCAGCACAAAAGAGATGGGGTGCCGCCTCCCGCCCCGGCCCTTGTTCTTTTTCCTAGGAAAGCTGAATTTCTTACTAACTACCTAATAATTCAGCCTGCTAGAACCAGTGAGAAATTGAAAGGTTTCTTGTGCTTGTTTTTTTTTTTTTTTTAACCTCAAAGCCTTTTGCAGTTTCTTCAACTATCTAAGCAATGGCAAGGGACACGGTTCAAATCCTGACTCCACAGATTCATACCACCACGTGCATTTAATTTTCCCAAAATGCTTTGACCTACGTTAGCATCCGACTCTTCTAGGAGAGCCTTTTAAACTATGTAATAGAGAGAAAAAGAAAAATGGAGTCAGAAGCCAAATTACAAAGGATCCTTTTAAACCAGTCTCCCATAGCTGGGAACAGGTCGGTCTAAGGAAATAGCTGAGTTTCATTTCAGATGGCATGGCAGATGGGCTCCCAAGGCTAAGGCCTCTCTCTATATTATGTTGGCAAACAGATTTTTAATAAGAGCCATTTCTATGGAAACATAACTGAAACAAATGTTCTACTTCAAACCTTCCATAAATCAGTTTCTTTACTGTCTGGAGGCAACCTGTTGAGGTGTCCAGATGTCAGACGGAAAGCTCCTTCAGGTAAAGTGGAAGGAGGCAGTGGCAATCTGCTGGGTTTTTCTGGGCTGTAGTTTCTATGGAACATGGTTGTTTATACATGAGCTTCAGTTCACAGGGAAAAGGTAGCTGCAGTTTGAGTCCAAGTCAGAAAAATGGATGAACAATACAGAAACAATAGTTTGGAGGCATGTAGCCAGTAAAGAAACTGGGATTCAGTCCAGATTGCATGCAAATAATGAAAACTCAAAAACAATGGTCAGGTCTAAATCTAGTAACAGGTGTGCTATAGTTTTCTTCTGAAAAATAATTTTCCTTTTTCCAGTCTCCCTTTCTACTAAAGATAAATCATAGTAGGACCAATTTATTTCCAAAGCAAGCTGTACTCTTTCTGTACTTAGCTTGATTGTTTATGTAACATGTAGCAAGACCCATAATAGGCCAAACAGACTGTCTAAATTGGCTTTCCTGGAAATTTTTTTTTTTTCATTTTAAAGAGTTGTTCTTTATTTAATAAGTTTTATTCACAGAAAAGTAAGTTTTGATCTATGATAAATGGCAGGTTAGACAGCCAAAGGAATTTTCTTAAATTTTCATACTGATGGAAAGTTTCTTACTAAGTGAAAAAAGCCATAAAATTATATTTCCAAATGCAGTACTCTGTTTCAAAACATTTCATATGATAATTCACGATACTAATATAATTACATAACAATCATTCTGTCAGATTAAAGTATCACAATAGTGGAAAAAATGCAAAATCTAACAGAAATTACATTAAAGTCTCTGTTAACATCAAATCAAAAACGTAAATTTGGTACTAAGTATAGACAAAATGGTAAAATATATAGAAATGTAAAATGTTACATTAATGATATAAAATAATAGTAAATGCCAAAAATCTATACGCATGTCTGCAAACTCTAGACTTCAAAATAGAATCTTACCAGCTACACATTAATGAGGCATTGTCTAATTTGAAGGTCGCAGTTGCCCCTTGGTATCTGTGTGGGGTTGGTTCCAGGACCCCCCCAGTAACACCCAAATCC
Organism: Loris lydekkerianus; assembly: GCA_963574355.1. Taxonomy (NCBI): domain Eukaryota; kingdom Metazoa; phylum Chordata; class Mammalia; order Primates; family Lorisidae; genus Loris; species Loris lydekkerianus. The sequence continues at coordinate 40,121 of CAUYPK010100616.1, read as the reverse complement.
TGAGATGCTTAGTCACTTCAAATATAACCTCTGCACATCCTCCTTTATACTTTAAATCATCTTTAGATTACTTGTAACACCTAGTACAATGTAAATGCTATGCAGACGGTTGTTATGCTATATTATTTTCAATTCGTATTATTTTTTACTGTTTCATTTTCTATTATGTTTTCCCAAGAATTTTCAATCCTTGGTTGGTTGCATCCTCAGATGAAAAACCAGAAGGGCCGACCATATATGTATTTAAGATTGTCCTATTATATTAGTTATAAAGAGTCATTTAATATGTTGTGAAGATTGATTGTTTATGTAACTTGTAGCAAGACCCATAATAGGCCACATAATGGAAAGAATAGTTGAAAAAAATGAGTGTGAGAGACTTTCCAGGAGAGGTAGCCTGGTGAAGTTTTTCACCTTCAGACTACGTCCCCACCAAGGAGCTGCCACTACACAGATGTTATTATCTTTGAACCAATTACCTCACTTTTGAGCCTCAGTAGACTCACCTGTTAAACAAGGGGGCTGAATTAGATACTCTCAGGGGTCCTCAAACTACAGCCCGTGGGCCACATGAGGCGGTGTGATTGTATTTGTTCCTGTTTTATTTATTTTACCTCAAAATAAGATATGTGCAGTGTGCATAGGAATTTGTTCATAGTTTTGTTTTTTTTTTTTTTTTAAACTATAGTCCGGCCCTCCAACGGTCTGAGGGACAGTGAACTGGCCCCCTGTTTAAAAAGTTTAAGGACCCCTGCTTAAGGTCACTTCCAGCTGTACATTCTGCAATTCTATTCTGCTGAAAAAGAAACATTTCCTTCAGTGTATTAAAAGCGATTGTTATAGTATAATTGAAACTGAATATTAAGAAGGGAATAAACCAATAATTTCTATTAAGAAACTCAATTTTGAGAATTATATTTTAGTTTTCTTTTAAGAAAAGAATTTAAATATTTTTAAGGGTTTGACCTATGCATTTATTGTAATTTACATTTTAACTATGGGAAATACCAAGGAAGATTGGAAGTCACTGAAAGAGTCATCATGTAAGAATTTCTTCCAAATTGTAGCCTAAATTTCCAGGTCAAGACAAACCTATGGAGGGATAAGAGGGTGTCAGAATGGGAATCAATATTTATGAGTCTCAACCTCTCAGCTGACCGTCTACTATAAACGCCCAACAGCCAGCCTGACAGAAGAGAGAAAATCAAACGCTGTCCACAGAAAGGAGAAGGATCAGTAACAAACAAGTACACCCCCCAAAGTCAAGAGTCATACAAATATCACACCAAACTTATAAACATTTCCTTTCCTGAGTTAAATAACATATATTTCCAAGAGACTTGTTTCCTGCCTTGGGATCAAACCCAGGCCTCAGGACTAGTGTGGAATTCTAACCACCAGACAACAGGGGGCAGCACTTGTGTGTGTAAATCCCAGAGGAAGGTGAATATGCCAAGAATTTAACTTTGTTTTGGGATCATATTTTTGCTCTTTAATTTTGTCAAGAAAATTCCTAAGGCTTGCCATGGTACTATTACATGTCTTTTTAATTGCAAAAGGAGTTGCTGATATTCGCTTGTTTATTTCTTGAGTGGAGACAATTTTCTCAGAATTTCTTTGCGAAGTTTTTAGGGGCCATTGGATGTTCAGTCTCCTGTTCAATCTGTCGGGTTACAAAACTAGCTTGCTTTGGTTGCAACTGTGCATGTAATTAAGCTGATTTAGGAATTTTAAAAGACTCCCCTTAAACCATTGTGATTTAAGATAACCTCTATAACATGATTCCACTCATCTAAGTCGTTTCAAGAAAGATCATAAATATTTACATGTAGGTGGCTGATGTCAATAGCAGTGGGGACCTTCAATCTTAGAAGACCTTCAATCTTTATAGTGGTTGTATATCGGCCTTCTCTGAAAGCCATTCAGCTGGAGGGAATCAGTGTCTGCTTACAAGACAAGCTATGTACTGGATCAAGTGTGTTGGTTATGAATCTTTCTATCTGAAGATTTCATACATGCACCTAAAAGATTCTTACACATGTCTTGGACTCCAAAGTCACCTTTGAAACAATGTCAGGGTGTCCATGGGCAAGAGGTTACTTGGTCTTTTTAAAACCTATCTACTAAGCCAATGGTTCTCAACCTTCCTAATGTTGTGACCCTTTAATACAGTTCCTCATGTTGTGGTGACCCCCAACCATAAAATTATTTTTCTGGCTCAATGACATGAGGAACTGTATTAAAGGGCTGTGGCATTAGGATGGTTGAGAACCACTGTGCTAAGCCAAAAGTCAGAGTGTGGGGGATTCCCGGTGAGACCACTGCCACGGGAAATAGCAGGTGCAAATACCTGTTCTACTTTTGGCTTCTCCAAAAGCCATTCAGCTGGAGGGAACTAGTGTCTGCTTATTGTGAAGGCAAAAGTGCCTTTATGACATCAAAGAGAAGAAAGCTGAGGAGGGCCGTCTCCACTCCCACCTCCAGAGAAACGCTTTATGGGGTTTGTATTCTCCCTGGGTTAGAATTCAACAAAGTCCTTACCTTGGATTTGTAGTGGCAACTCTCACCCAAGAGTCTAACTAAGGATGAAAATAGCTTTCATAAACCAGAGCCTTGACCACAGGGAGAGGCTTCTCCATCTGGGAGGAACTCTTAAGTCCCCCCTAGTGGGACCACAGTGGGTTTGGTTAAGGTTGAAAGCTCTGCTCAATGCTCCAGATCCTACCAGATAGGCCATAACACAGACCAAATTAAGGCTATTGAGGCAAAATGATTTTATAAAGGTTGATTGGAAGCCAAAGGTAAGGATTAAGCTGGGAAGACACAGCAACAAACTTGGGGGTGGTCCATAGTCTGTCACAAGTTAAAGTGGTTTTAAGAAAAGTTTACGAGAAGGGAGGGGACTGCTCATGTCAGAGTTGTCCTCCTTTGCATTGGAGGGTACGATGCAGAAGTCACAATCATTAGCTACAGATCACAACATACAACCTACATGTCTGTGTGCAAGGCAACCATTAAACCTTTATGCCTCGGCTAATCTGAGAAGCAAATCAGAGCCTTTTTCAGTGCCAGCGGGTTCTACATTAATCAGAACATCAACAATTTGAGCACTCACGATAAGATTCTGTAATCAAAGATGGAATGTTGCCGTCAAGTCACAAAACCTTTCCAAGCCCAGTATATTTGGAGGGTTGCTTATTTCTAAAACAAACTGCCAGATGTGATCTACAGGTCATCGCATGAAAAAGTAGGACCTAAGAACTTAACTCAGTACAGACTGTACTATTAAATAATAAGAAAAGTTAACTCAAAACCTTAACAAAAAAAAAAATTGAAAAATTATATTCGACACTTAGCCTTCTGACAGAAAGTAATGTACCTTTAATATGTTGAGAATTTCTAAAATTTGTAACATATGAAAAGTAAAAAATAATATGGGAAGTTTAAAGATTGTGCTGTAAGATTTCTTCATACTTGTAGTAGAAAGACAACTTGTGGCCAAGGGCTATTGTGTCTGCCTTGTTTATTATTACCAGTCTTCCACATCACCTTTTGATATGACAGACAGGTTCTTTGAGCCACGTTGAGTCTAGTTTTGGATTGGAGCTGAGTGGAAAGGAAAAGAAACATTCCTTCCCGGGGTCCTTAGTCCTTGACTTAGTCACTCACACTGATCGGGACCTATTATGTATTTCATCATCCTGCCTGCTGCAGGGTCCATTGGACATTCAAAGAGACTGAGCAGGTACCTCTGCCTGAAACGGTGCATAGTCTAGTTGAGAAAGCAAATGTTACAGATAGGACAGACAGCCGGACAATAGCACGGGAGCCAACATAAGATGCGTAGGCCCGTCACGGCATCTCTGTCAGCCTTAGTTTATATCACAAAGGACGTTGGACCAAGACTTTTATTTATAGTGTGAGAATTCAGGAACAAAGATTTTATTACAAATTGTAACACTGCAAAACTGAAAAATCCCTTAGGGTCACAGAGAAAAAGGAAGTTAAGCAACTATTGTCCCTACCATACAGTGTCATGCAGCAATTAATAAAATGGGGCATGCTGCATTCAGGCAGCAGGAAAGGATGCTGAGGACATTTTTTTTTTTTCACATTTCATTTTTTTTATTATTATTATAAATCATAGCTGTGTACATTAATGTGATCATGGGGCACCATACACTTGGTTCGTAGATCATTTAACACATTTGCATCACACTGGTTAACATAGGCTTCCTGGCATTTTCCCGGTTATTTTGCTAAGACATTTGCATTTCACATTTGCCAAGTTTTACATATACCCTTGTAAGTGGTGCATCTTACAAGGGTATATGAATCAGCTTTTTGACTGGGCTTGTGTGTGCCTTTTTAAATCCCCCTGTAGAACATGGCTTCTTTTACACATCCTAATTTCCTGAAGACTCTTCCCCCAGCTTCTTCTTGGGGGCTTACATGTCTATTGGGGGTCCTAACCTGTAATCTCTTTCCAGTGGCTCTGTGGCTCTGTGGTTGCATGCATTTTTCACGAGCAGCCCGTTACTTCTCACCTGAGGTTTAGGTTGGATAAGATAAGAGACTCTTCCTTCATGTAGCTTCCCGATAGGTTACTTGGGTCCTCAAACTTTTTAAACAGGAGGCCAATTCACCGTCCCTCAGACCGTTGGAGGACCGGACTATAGTTTAAAAAAAAACCAAAACTATGAACAATTCCTATGCACACTGCACATATCTTATTTTGAAGTAAAAAAACAAAATGGGAACAAATACAATCGCAGGGCCTCATGTGGCCCGCGGGCCGTAGTTTGAGGACCCCTGGCGTTAGAACATTGCTAATAGGGTCTGCTCTGCTCTTTGTGATCTAAGTGAGGGAATGGGGAACTGGGTTTCCCCCTTATCCAGACCCAGACTACACCACACAGTCTCGGGAATAGGACAAGGACGGGTAAAATGCCACGAGTTTTCCTACCATTTGGAATGCAGCTTTTCCTTGATTGCACATTTGCTTGGTTGCTGTTGACTTTTGACTATTTTCCAGAGCGTCTACATAAGTTTATTGTAGCCAGTTTCTGCTTGCTTTTTGATGTTTCCCTCTAGTGCACTATTTTTGTGTCAGACTTTCTTGGTCATCCTTTTTAGTTATCTAGCCTCAGATTTTCAGGATGTTACTACTTTTTTTATCTGGCAAATTGAGGTTTATAAACATAACATTTTAAAGAATCACCTTGCCCAATTTTTTTTTTTTTTTCTTGGTGTGAGATAGTAAAAATTTCTTCTTGGAAAGGGGAAGAGACTTTTCTGCAGTCACAGAGTCATGAGTGGTAGATCTAAGCTGAAACCCCACATTTTCTAGCTGGATGCCCAGTGTGATCAGCTTAAAGAATCCTTGTGACCCAGGAGAGTGTCCAGCCAGCAAGATGTTCGTGATCCCAGCCCTGTTACCGTCCCAAGGCCTCTCTCCCTGCCCCTTCACACACATCCTGTCCTCATCTGTGCTAGCAGCCACCACTTCAATCTTGGAGCTGATGAAAGTACCATGGAAATGGCTGTTCAGATGGGAAGGGCAGCAGCTGTCGCTCTTTTCTCACAGGTGTTGCCCCTGGAAGATAGATAAACAAATAATCTGACAGTGCTGCTGATATCACAGAAAATAGAGCAGAGAGTGGCCCTGCACCAGCATCTCAGGACACGCAGTTTTATCAGGGACTGTTTTGCTATTAGGCTCAAAGACTTGAGATCTTCCTAGATCCCGAGACAGAGAGACGACAGGGTTCCTTTATGAAGCTATTTATGTAACCTAAACAATTTAAGGACATTTTTCATTCACAACTATTTACCTCCAAAATTATATTTTATATGTCTTATTTTGCACTCATTTTCCTACAATCAATAGTAATATTAGTGAAAGTGGTGGCATTGGGATAATAGTAGTAATGCCTCTTACTAACAGCTATGCAGTGAAATCTTCTCAGGAGTCCTGGGTTTGTAGATGTTCTGTGGATCAGTAATCCCTTGGAAAGCTTACAAAAGCTAAGGACCAGGGTAGCGCCCATGGCTCAGAGGAGTAGGGCGCTGGCCCCATATGCCGGAGGGGTTCAAACCCAGCCCTGGCCAAAAACTGCAAAAAAAAAAAGCTAAGGACCTCCGTCCCCCAAAATGTCTATATAGACACATGGTTGTTCATGACATTGTAGGGGCTTTACAAACCTCTTGAAATCCAGACCTCAGATTAAGAACCCCTGTGGGCAGAAAGCTGGATTTGAGGGTATCAGTAGCCTATTACTGTTTTGGATAAGCCAGTTTTTATAGTTTGTAGTTACTCATCTGTTAAAATGGGAATGGACAGAATATTTGTAGTTGGAGAGAACAAGGTTAACAGCAGAGGATGAAGCCTGGCGTGGTGTCTGTCACTGGTATGAGAGGCCGTGGGGATGGACAGGGAGAGGAGGAACAGAACCTTCTTGGGGAATGTGAAGGGATGAAGGCAAGGAGGACAGGTGACAGGCACCAGGCTGGCCTCAGAGAGGTCCTCCCTCAGGAATTGGTTGGGGGTGGGAACATTGACAGATCCCACAGGCAGAATACTCTAGAAACGGACCGTGTTATAATTTCTAGTGTCAAAACCAACAGACAGCACTGGGGAAGTTCAAATGGAAGTGATAGGGACTGAATCTGCAGCCTGGGAGCCAGGGGCAGAACTGTGATCCTGGGAAGGTAAAGTCAGGACAAGGGTCCAAGAAGAAGAGGAATGTGGGAAGGTCCTGAGAGAAAGACCCGGAAATAGGCACCAAGACCTCTGCAGACACAAGAAATTGGGCTAGATATTGGGGCTTGGACATGAGACAAAGCAGCCCAGTCAAAGAAACCAGACAGCTTAAGATCAGGCACAAGCAGAGTGTGGAAGAAGGATATAGTTAGGCAGTGTAGATATAGAAATGTTAAACTTTAATCAAATAACTGCAGATTAAAACAAGCTATTACCTTCTGCTTATCAAGATTATCAGAATTTTTTTTTTTTTCCAGAAGCTGAAAAACCACTAGTGTTGGTTTGGAGTAAGGAAATGGGTACACACTCAGTGCTAAGCATTTTGATAGGCTCAATCTGTCCAAATATGAAAATATATGTAAAAAACTTGAAAGATATGCCCATATTTTGGTCCAATATTTTTACCTTGACAAATTTATACTAGGAAATGTTTAAAGATATGCTCTGCATACACATTTAGCTGCAAGAATGCTAACTGTAGAGAAATCAATTGTCCAACTGTAGGTAACTAGTTAATTATGCAATATCCACACATTGGCAGATAATAAAAAAGTATAACTGATGGCATATCATTATATTTATTGGCATATGGAGATGTTCGTGAAATATTGCTAAAGAAAAGAAGTCGCTTACAAATACATACGCTTAGTATGTTCCTGACACATAGTGTGCTGTTAATCACAAGGTAGTCACATATTGATATGGTACAAAACTAATAAGGAGAATATATGCCAAAATGTCAATGATTATTATCCCTGATTAGTGGATAATAGGGGTTTCTTTTTCTTTTCTTTCTTTCATTTTTGTTTATTTATTTTCCTACTTTTCTTCCAACGTACAAGCATTATTCATGTAACAGAAAAAGTAAAAAAATAACTTTAAAAAATTACAAATCTTTAACTGGATGCCTCCTTTACTAGTGACTTGGAGATACTATTAATAACTAACATGCTCTGAACTGAAAATCAGACTCTGATGGCCTCTGCAAAGTCTGGGCGGTAGCCATCGCACCAAGAAGCAGGGATGCCATGTCCTTGGTCCTCCCATCCACTCCCGTCTCTGTCACTCTGTGGAAAGCAAAGTCACTGCCAGACCAGTGACCAAATCCCAAATGACTCTTGAACACCAGACCTCACTGGGAGGAGTCTTTCTGAAGCTCCTGATATTTGCTAATTACATAAACATCAAATGTTGAAAACTCCACAAGGACAGACATTGGTCTACCTTGCCTGCTATAGTATCTCCAGACCTATAGCACAGGGCTTGGTACAGAATGTATAGGTGCTTGATAAATAGCTGATAATTGATATAATGTCACTGATATCAAATAATATAAAGAGAATGAGGAAAGGGAATACAATTAGATTCCATGAGTACCCTCTATAAGGCAGGTACTATTTTAGGAATTTTTTTCATGACTTAAGAGTCAGTACAGAGGTATAAGCTCTATTACTCAGGATGTCTCATTTTGCATCCCGGTTTTATCTATTGGCTCTATGATTAAGTTACTTAACTCTCTCTGAGTCTCAGTTTTCTCATAAGTAAAATGGAAACACAGAGGCCAGGCTCCAAGTCTGGCCTCCAGGAAGTTGTGACCCTCTGATATCCGTGCCCCAGTGTAATCCCTTCCCTTTTCCCATCTCTGCCAGAATGTGACCTGACTACATAAATAGAAGGGAACTAAAAGTCATCTGCTGGGAGTTCAAAACCCAGGCATTAAAAGGCTTGGTGGATGCTGCTTTTGTGATTAAAGATTTTGGAGTCTTTAGCTGCCTTGTAAGAAGTCTATGCTTCTGGAAAGACCGTGTGAAGAGGCCATGTGAAGAGATGAGGCTCTGAGACTGTGTGGGTAGAGTGGTCCACCCATTCTAGAATCTCCGTTGAGCCCAAGTGATTCCAGTCCTGACTTTAGTTGACTGAATCACATGAGAGACCCCCAGTGAGACCAGCAGAACCCCAGCTGAGCCTCATCAACTCACAGAACTATCAAGTAGAACAAAATGTTCTTTTAAGACACCAAATTTAGAATTATTACACAACAACAGATGATCAAAACACAGAATGATAGCTTCTATGCTATAGATAAAATACAATCACGCACAGAAAGCACCAGGAGCATAATAATTGCTCAGTTAAGTGTCCTTTAATTATTTAATCTTTGCAAACAATTCTGTAAGGTAGCTATCACCATCCCCTTTTGGTAATGTAGAGTGAGTAGCAAGAAACAAAAGGATGGGGTCAAGGCAGCACTCAGGAAACCAGGTATTTCTCACTCCAAAGACTCCTTATTTCGCAGCTCTCTCTCTAGGGAAAGAGAAGTAGCAACCTGCCCCAAAGTCTTAGGAAATCAATTGCCTATTTTTGCCAAATCAAATATTTCTCAGTAACGAATAATGAGGGAAATGAAGGCTATGTGAGCTGAAGCACGTGTTCTCAGGGTGGAAGTGGTTGCTGTGGAGATGGTGGTGCCGTCTCCAGCCGATGATGACTTCAGTTGGGAAATGAGCCCTGGGAGCAGACGCTCCAGGAAGCACCGGTGCTCTTTCTCCTAATGCAGCATAATGAAGGGCGTTAAACTACAAATGAATGGAAATAGGGATGGAATATTTTCTAAAGATAATGCTTCCCAGCATCTCCTCAGCACTCTAACGAACCCCATCAGCTGGCAGAATGAGAACAGCAGTAAGTGCCATTCAGTGTTAATTACATTTAAATGTAAATCTGAAGACATCAGGCTCAGATAAGTCATTTTTAATAACACTTTATCCTGGGCTATTAAAATTTTTATTTGTCATCATCTAATTGATTTGTGTCCATTTCAATTATTTGTTTTCTTTATGCTTGTCACTTCCCTGGGCCAGCGGGAACAGGCGGCCCAGCAACCTTCATTTCCTCCCTCGCTATGTTCATTCTCATCAACACCTATGGTCCCAGATGTCTGACACTGGACCTTTTCAAAGTGAGTCACTTCCTGCCTGCTCGCTGACTGTTAAAACTAGCTTTATGGTGATGCTAAGCGATCCCTCAGCCCTTTCTAAATCAGCTCAAAAGTCATTCTAGGAAGGCGACCTGGAGGAATCTCATCTAACCCTATTATTTCTCCACTCTCCACACAACAGAGTCACCTGGATTAGGCACTGTTTTCCTTTTAATATATTTCACCTAACTTACGAATATGTGTGTTTTGCCTCCCTAGGTATGTACATAAGCTCTTTAAGGGCGAAGGTGTGCTTTTGCTCAAGCTGTTTTTTATAAGCAACACACACACACACACTCTATAGTAATGCTCCCAACTCAGGTCTAGTTCCTCTCATCAACATTGACCTATCATGGCGTCCATTCTCTCAAGTCTCCCACAAGCGGCAGAGGTTGGTAATGGATCAGCTCATTAACGAAGGGAAGTGCTATTGATGTGTTGGTTTTCTCCTGCATTACCCTTGCCAGATAGCAATATACTCTAAATTAAACAAAAATATATGTATCTCCTTAAGATGAAACCTGAATTAATAAAGAACAATATGTGACACTAGAAGGTAGATGATTTGAAATAGGGAGACCTTTCTGGACCCTTAAATCATATTAAAAAGTCAGTTGCCTATTGTGCCCAAGCCCGTGCACACCAGGTTTGCAGTGACTTTGTTTCGTAGACTTGATGGTAGTGCATGTTGTAACTGGGCCCTTTAGGGCCTCCAGTCCACAAGCCATACAATAAAAATCAGAGCGAGATGTTACTCAGTGAGGCAGGCTTTGGGACCAGGGAAGGGTGGCAGCAGAAAGGGGGTTCTCCTCTCCCACACCCGAGTTGCCTTCATTTCCCCCTTTTCACTCGCACACATCATCCTTCATTTGCAGACAGTGCACTCATGCATTTGAATACCTCCATCTCTAGGCATGCTGCTTTTTCCACAGCAGCATGAATCAGAGTAGACGTGGCTTCCAAAGAGCCAAAGGGAATGGCATTCACCCATCACTGCAGGGACGAGCACTGGAGGCTCCAGCAGTTGACAATATGTTTGTAACAGATCACTGGGCAATTTTCCAGTCTGATACTTTCACTCTGCCTGTGTCCTCCAAAGCACAAGGTATCAGGAAAGTTGGCAGTCTAGTATGACGAAGGCTTTGAAACACAACCCCCATTACACACCACATGCTGGAAGACATCCAAGCCACAGTACCCTATTGAATTCATTTTCAAGTCTCTGAGTCCCAGGTTAATTGTACGAAACAATGGCCCTGACCCATCAGTACAGAAAGACGACTGGCAGGCTCACAAGCGTCTGTTCACTTAACTCACCCCTCTAAGTGTCAAGGTACTTAGGCGGGTGTGTGCGCAGGCTGAGAGCCCAGGAATACATATGGCTGATGTGCATTAACACATATGTATACCTTCATAGACAGCTACATGCACACGTGTTTACTCTTTCTCTTGCTCTCTCACACACACATCCCAAACTAAATACATCATCCATCAATCTGGCTCTTTAGTCAAGCCAGCTGGACTTGACCTTCTCAGTCTGCTTCCAGAGCCAGTAGGAAGCAATGCTCCAAGTAGGAAGACTATTCTGATGACTGAAAGTTTACCTGAGCCTAAATCTCTCCCTAGCACAGCCTGGCCTCATTGCCTTGTCTGCACATTCATGTTCTGGCCACAAAACAAAAGGCTTTTCACAGCTGCCTGCCCTGGCAGGTGCCTGAGCTGTCCAAGGTGCTGGGGCGACTCCCCCATGCAGGGAAAGGCCAGAGGCCCCCACCCTGGCTGTCTCTGCCCTGCAGTTCTTGTCCCTTAGCTCTCCCACCCCACGGCTTTTATTGGTCACTTGGTTAGGGAGCACCTGTCCACTCTTGCCAACCTACACCATTCACGTGTAGGTCCAGTTGGCAGAGCTGCCACACGTGAGCTTGGGGAGGCAGCTAAATGCCTACTTCACACACCTGAAGGCATCTGCTGCATCACGACCTAGTGGGGCTGGACAGTGAGAGGTTTAAGAGTAAGGATGTTAGAGAGAAATCAAGCTGGGTTTGAACTATCACTATGTAACTGTGCATCCTCGGACATGCTCTCTTTGAATTTCAGTTTCCTCAACTGTAAAGTGTGGATGAATAATGCCTACTCACTTCAGGGGATTATTATTGTGAGTCGTGAGCTCAGCTGCACTCCAGGCGCCGAGGGCTCCACAGAGGCTGGACATCACCATCAACATCTCCATCGTCGTCGTTATCATCATCACTTCATGTTCTTTAGCAGCAGAAAGCAGTGGGTCCTCATAATGACCCTTGTCATTGATCACTTGCTCTTTTTTGTCCCACAAACACAGCTCTTCCAAGTAAGAATCCAAATATTAGGAATGTTTTTTCTTTCTGCTAAGTTTTTATTTACTTACTTATGCTTTGCTTTGTTGGTTTAGGGGAAAGAGAACGTATATTTATTAAGAAACAATCACACCCCAGGCACATTATAGAGTTAAAAGCTTGACAGTGTTCCCACAAAATCTGAGTTGCATTTTCAGGTGGAAGTTTGAGAGAAAGGGTCTTCTGGGTGAGGGGCTGTAATGTTCACTTCTGAGGGGAGAAGTACCTTGACTGCCTCTGTGTTGGAGGTGGTGAGAACAGCAAAGCTCACTTAGTCTCAAGAGAACCCAGCCCTGAGCTTCGTTGGGAAGGTGAATGATAGGAGTCCAAGGATTCTGGGGGCCCCAGTGGGAAGCTAATTGTGAATAGGATGTAATCCACTTAGGGGCCTCGGGACACCTGGTAACCCTTAGAGAGGTGTCTGATTCAGGAGGAGAAGGATAAGAAGAAAGAAAGTGATCACCCTCCTTAGAAGGTGAATTTAATACAAATTTCAGACTTCTGCCACCTCAGACTCAGTGTCTGGCACAGAGAATGCTTATAGTACTGGATTTATTGCAAAATGACTACATGGTAGGCATTGTTCTAAATAATCTATATGTATTAACTCATGTCATCCTCATAATGGCTTTGCAAAGTAGAGACTTAATTATTCCCATTCTACAGATGAGAAAACTAGACACAGAGAAGTTATTTCTAACACAGGTTCCACAGCTGGCAAATGGCAGAGCTAGGATTGGAGGCCTGGAGTGTGTCTGGCTCAGGAGCTGACTAATAACCGCCATGGAGCTGGTGCTGCAGAAAAATAGCTGGGGCTACTCAGCAGCAGGCCTGGGCAACATCAGTTGGTGCTGGACCAACTGGTCAGTGGTGTGGGATTTCTCTGGGCAGAAGCAATGATACCTTTTCAGCTATTGTGACTAAGTGACTGCACGGAGCCCAGATAATGTTTGTACAGTTTGTACAGTCTCAGAGATAACATTGTCCTCACCCTCAACTAGAAGCGTACACCTGAACGGAAGCCCCATTCTAGGAATGGAGGGTGAGGGGAAGAGAGAACCTTAAATAGGAAGTAAACAGGCAATCTTATCCCACCTCCAGCATGCCTCCAGGGAAGTTTGGTCCAGCACAGGGGTCATAAACTACTGCTTACCTGCCATAGTTAAATCTGGCCTGACACCTGTTCTGTGAATAAAAATTTATAAATAAAAATGGGACACAGCCATGCCTATTTATTTATGTTTTCTCTGTGGTTGCTTTTGCACTATCACATTGAACTTGAATAGCTGCAGTAGAGGCTGTGTGGTCTGCAAAGCCTGAAATATACACAATATGGCCCTTTACTAAAATTGTTTTTTGCTGATTTCTAGTTTAGAGAAATACTTGCTCTTTAACATTTTGTCATTCAATCCTTTCAGGGTGGGGCATTATGTTTTATTTTCCTTATTTTACAGATACAAAAATCTGGGGCTGTAAGAAATTAGGCAATTTATTCAAAGTTTTATGGTCTCAAAGTTCTGTGGATCAGAAAGAGGGCTCGGATCTCCTGACCCCAAAGGCCATTTTTCTTTGATTTCATCATTCCACAAAAGTTTCTTCTGTGTGTAAACAATATAAAAATCTCGGTTTCTCCTCAAAACTAACAAACAGACCCTGAGGTAAGTTATACATACTTGCATCCAGCTACTTCATGCTTTCACCTTCTGTTCCCAGGACTCCATTCTGCCAAATCACCTGTCCTTTACATGACACATGTGTACATGAAGGCCTCAGGCTTCTGTCTACTTTCAAATTCCTAATTTTGTTTTGAACCCATAGAAGTTCAAAAGATCACACTCAACTGATCTATAAGAGGTATTTAGGTTGATCTTTTGGTGAGGCGCCTGCCTCAATCCAGGAGAAAGGGAGCAGGGAGCAGATGGGCCATCCTGGGGGCTCATGGAGACCACCAAAGATAAAAAAGAGCCTGGAGGCGCCCCCTACAGGATGAAGTCATTGGGACCATTCCTGGGCACCAATCTCAACAGTGAGCAAAGCTAAATCCTTTGAACTCTTGATTGGCAGTTAGATTAGGGAACCTGGCTTGCTTGCCCTGCCAGGATGAACCTGGTTTTCCCCTCCCCCTTTCTAAATATGCTATCAGACTTTTGTTAACAACGCCCTACCCTATGTTCCTGTTTACTCAGCCTTTCCCTCTATCCATTCTTCCTGGAGACTTGGGATTCTTTTAACTCTATCTCTTGACATCTTTGCATTTTGCTTATATGATTTGAGTTATAGATCAATAAAAGTTTCTGAGAAGTCATGCTGCCTTGTCCCAATCTGCTCCTTGGCATGAGATAATGTACGCCTTTCTCCTGGTGTTCTCAGACTCTACGTGTTTTTTTCTTTCTTTCTTTCTTTCTTTCTTTCTTTTTTTTTTTTTTAGACAGAGTCTCACTATGTCACCCTCAGTAGAGTGCTGTGCCATCACTGTTCACAGCAAGCTCACACTCTTGGGCTTAAGCCATTCTCTTGCCTCGGCCTCTCAAGTAGCTGGGACTACAGACCCCTGCCACAATGCCCGGCTATCTTTTTGTTGCAGTTGTGATTGTTGATTTTAGCTGGCCTAGGCGGGGTTGGAACTCACCAGCCTCAGTGTATGAGGCCTGTGCCCTACCCACAGAGCTACAGGTGCCACCATATCTTAAGCTGATGTAGAGTCTCATGATTTCCCCAGTGTCTGTTTATCCCATTGACTCCCAACCCAGGTTGGGGTCCATGGCAAACTCCTGACCCTAAATCTAAAGACAGCCAGTGTCTATAGGGAGAGAGGACATGTACACATGTGCTCACCTGGGGCAGGCATGTCTGGATACAGGTAGGAAGACCCCACTGCAATAGTGAACAGACTGGTGAGTGCTGAACGCTGGCTGGTGACATAGTCTGATCCTTCAGGAGCGGCAGGAATTAGGGGATTCTGCTTTGTCTTGCAGTCCCCTTCTCCGTGAACCTCACTGGGCACTCAAAAATGTCATAAAAACAAAAAAAGCCAAAGAAGTGTCTGTTGTGGTGCAGATTTGGGGAAGCAGAAGAGCAGCCATGGGGAGGGGGAAGATACTTTCCTGGAAGTTTTCCCTTTATCTCCCAACAAAACAAAGGTCTTCATCTGTGGGCAGAAGGGCAATGAGTTCTTCTGGCCTTAGGATATTAGTGAAAGCTCACTTCAGCTGGACAAGGGAACAGGGAGGGAAATTCTCCACTGAGGAGAATCCTAACAGACACTACCTTAGTAAAATTACTAAAGTTGACATTAACCTGCGTATTTTTGCCTGAGAAATGCAAAATGTAAGGCACCGAGAAATGCCCATCACACCCGTGACATCATTCCATTAATGCATAACCTCGATCAAGCTGTGAGAAAACACCAGAGGCTGGGCGAGGTGGCTCACGCCTATGATCTTAGTACTTTGGCAGCTGAGGCAGGAGTTTGAGATCAGCTTCAGCAAGAGTGAGATTCCAGTCTCCACAAAAAGTAGAACAATTAGCTGGGCATGGTGGTACATGCTTCTTGTCCCAGCTACTCAGGAGGCTGGGGCAGGAGGATTACTGGAGCTCAGGAGTGTGAGGTTGCTGAGAGCTGTGATGAAGCCACCGCAGTCTAACCCAGCAAACAGAGGCGACTCAGTCTCAAAACATACACAAGCAAAAACCTCCAGAAAAGAAATAAAAGAAGCCCCACTAACCCAATCAAGGGACATTCGATATAGTCACTGACCAGTAACTTTCTAGAGTGACAAAATCAAGAAAGAAAAGGTCAGAGGAAACCGTGACACATGATAGCTAAATGCAATGTAGGATCCCAGATAGGGCCATAGAGATGATCAAAGGACACTTGTGAGAAAACTGTTAGAATCCAAACACGTTTTGTGCTTTAATTAATAGTATTGCTGATATTTAATAGTATTCACTAAGGTTAATTTTATAGAGTTCATAAATGTTTACCTAAAAAGGTGAATTAGGGGAAGCTGGGTGAACAGTATATGTCAAGTTTTTATGCTATATTTTGCAATTTCACTGTTGTAAATCAAAAATATTTTCAATTTAAATTAATTATTAAAAAAGCACGTGTGACATTTTTATCCCTATGTTTATTGGGTAGCACTATTCACAATAGTCAAGACAGGAAATCAACATAGGTATCCAATAACAAATGAATGGATAAAGAAAATGTGGGATATGTACACCAGGGACTATATTTATCCACAAAAAGGATGGAATCCTGTCATTTGCAGCAACATGGATGGAACTGGAGGTCATTATGGTGAGTGAAAGGAACCAGAAGCAGAAAGTTAGACACTGCAGCTTATCACTCATATGAGGAATATAAACAAAGTTGGTCTCAAAGAAGCAACAAGTAGAATAGAAGATACCAAGGCTTGGAGGGGGGAGAGAAAATGGGGTGGGCCAGGGAGAGATTTTTTAAAAGACATAAAATTACAGCTAGATGGGAGGAACAAGTTTTAGTGTCCTATACCATGGAAGGATGACTATAGTTCACAATAATATATTATAGTTTTAAGTAGCTGGAAGGTTATTGAATGTTCCCAGCACAAAGAAATGATAACTATTTGAGATGACAGATATGCCAGTTACCCTGATCTGATCACTATACTTTGTATGCATCAAACATAACTATTTATCCCCAAAATGTGTACAATTATTATATGTCAATGTAAAACACTTTTAAAAAAGTATATGTGGGTTGAATTCCCCTTTACCATTCGTTGCTATTAGAATCCCAGAAACCTGCTATTTGATACTGATTACTCTTCAGGCGCTCACTATCACACGCTAGTTTTCAACATCTCTACTCTCCTAACATCCTGACAATTATGTCCTTATCTGTAAACAAACACATAATTTTACTAGTACAACATGTTCCAAAGAGTCTTGCATTGATGTTTTTCATAGAAATGACAGCTTTTCAGAACTTGAGTCTTCTGATGGCTATGCTTTGTAAATTTCATTTTTTTCATATTAAATCGCATGAGTTAATGAAGAGCTCCCAGGATGAACATACCGTGCACTTTCACATCTCAGTGTGAGGGTGTGAATCACCTTTGTTTTTGCCATTTCTTCAGCTGACATGGTCTTGCCCTTGTTCTTTATCAGGTCTTCTCATTATTCAAGATGCAACTCAGAGGGTCTACATTTTCCATTTTGTGTTTCCAGAGCATGATGTCTCACAGTTATAATTTTCAGAATATGAAAAAGCTAGTGCATTACGGCCATGTACCTCTCAGGACTAACAGCCAAAACATCCACTTGAACCATACTTGTTAAGTATCAGCTCTTCTTTTCCAATTTCACATTCTGTTCACTCATAGGATTTAGATAGTGCTTTTAAAATCATGTCTCCCTTTACTGATTGTAAGATCTTTAGGAACAGCTCCCTCCTCTTTGTGTACCCCCATGCATGCAGCACAGGGCGTTTTCCCAGCACTGGCTTTAAAGGACCATGGAGGCTGAGTGATGGTGCTGGAACTGGAACCCCTATCTTTAATGTCCATGGCTACAAATTCCATGCTGTTTACACTCTGCCTCTCTCATGTCCTTGTGCCAATTAGGGTGTGTCTTACCCCAACATCAACAATAGCTTTGACAAGGAGGAAATGTAATTATCTCACATCATGAGAATGCTGGATATGGATGATACTAGATTTATTGCCAAGGATAAACATACCATCAAGAGCCCAGTGGCACTTTCTGTCTCCTCCCTGCCACCCTCAATGTGTTGGCTTGTGTCCTTAGGCTTACTGCCTAATACTTGCAAAATGGCTCCAAGCTCCACAGTTATGCATAACACATCTTGCTCAGAAAAGGTGTCCAGAAGAAAACCCTAGCACCCCAAGAGACATCCCTTTTTGTCTTACTGTCCAGAAAAGCTCAGATGCTTAACCCTAGAGAAATGAAATGTCTGTGGTTAACTCAGTCCAGTCACAACTCCTTCCCTACATGCCCAGAGCATGTTGTGATCTGTGTCAGACCTGGGCAAACCTGGGGATCTGGGAGCAAGCAGGAAGGAAAGAATGAGTGTTGGAAAGGCAACTAACATCTCCTGAATTACTCTTTATTTTTATATGTATTATACTGTCCCTTCCATCACATTGTCATCTCGATAATTGGTCCAGAGACAAATGCAAGAAATACCTGGTGAACAGTTGGAGAAAAAAGAAATAACAAGCTAATGTTAAAGAGTTGAAGACCCCGTCATTCCTATTGCCTCCACATTTCCATGCCAGCCTTAGAGGGCCCCTCTGGGGTACTTGCAGGGGATGCCAAGTTGGAAGAAGGGCACCAGGAATTCTGTGTGGCAATATTCAGCTCATTGGCTAGGCATGCACATGTGCCAAATTATACACCAGGCAGGCATTGGGACACCTGCTTTGACAAAGCATGTCTATTATGGGATTTGTGTAGCTATTGATGCCAGCAGTAGAGCTCCCCACATTCATCACACGCTGTCTCATCTCCATATTTTTACTCATGTTTCTGCCTTTCCCTGGAATACCTCTCCCTCTCCCACCACTCTTTCACCTGGCTAAATCCTGCTTATCATTTAAAACCCTTCCAGTAAGTCTTTCTTTTCAGATTCTTCCCACCAGGCTGGATTGGGGGGTTTCTCCTCTGTGGTTTGCATGGGTATCCTAATGATCATAATATCTTAATGACATGATAATATTATATATATATATGTGATAGTGCTTGCTATTTGGGTGCATATTATTTTTGTAGGCTTGTGGTGTTTTAAATCTATTGTCTCAATCAGAAAAGCCCTAGGACACATCATGGGGCTTAC
Organism: Loris lydekkerianus; assembly: GCA_963574355.1. Lineage (NCBI taxonomy): Eukaryota > Metazoa > Chordata > Mammalia > Primates > Lorisidae > Loris > Loris lydekkerianus. The sequence goes on along the minus strand of CAUYPK010100616.1, from coordinate 21,168 downwards.
TTGCCAGCAGAGAGCCCAATCAAATAAGGACAGAAATAAAGGCATAGTTGCAAATGCTGAAAAGTGCTGTGAGGGAGAAGACACAGGGCCATGAAAGCATCTAAGAGAGCAAGCAGGCTGAGCCCATCGTGAGGATGCAACATCCAAATTGAGAGTGACAGACTGAGTGGGCATCAGCTGGGCGAAGGTCAGAGGGAGACAAGGCTCCAAGCAGAGGCCAGAGCATTTGTGAGGCCCTGTGGTGAGGGGGCATGGCAGAGAAAAGGAGAAATGCAAGGTCAGTGAGAGAATAGGGGCGAGAGGAAGGGGATGGGAACAGGATGAGCTGGGGTGTCAGTGCAGGCCAGGCCACACCGGCCTCACGGGCCACATACACGTGTCATGCTGTTATTTGTGTAAGTGCCTCAGGAAGATGCTGAGAGTTTTAAAATATCCTAGAAAGCATAAGTGTATGTGAGGTTTCAGGCAGGAATCACACAATTACGTTTCTGTTTTTATGGGAAAAAAAAAAAAGTCACTGGGGCTGCAGGGTAAAGACTTCCAGGAAGATTAGCCAGAAGGACTCTACAGAGAAGAATGAATCATCTCCTTCAGTGGTCCAGGCGAGAGGGAGGTGGTGGCGGCTTTGACTAAGGTAGTGGTCATACAGTGACTAAGGAGCAAAATAGATGGATTCAAGCTGTATTCATTTTTTCTTGCTGTTGTAACAAATGGACACAAACTTGATGATCTAAATTAATGCCCCTCTATTATCTCACAGTGTTTCAGGGGTCTTGGCAGAGAGTGGCTCAGCTGGGTCCTCTGTTTAAGCTCCAAAAGGCTGGAGTCAAGGCATTGGCCAATGTGGCCCCTTATCTGGTATGTCTGAGGAAGGTGTGACTTCCAAACCATTCCAGTTGCTGCCAGAATTCCATTTTCTTGAGGTTGTAGGACTGCGGTCCCCATTTCCTGGACACATGACCTCCTTCATCTTCAAGCCAATGATGGTGCATTAAATTCTTCTCTTGCTTGGAATCTTCAACTGCCCTCCATCTCTCTGATTTCCTCTTCTGTTTTTAAGGGCTCATGTGATGACATTGGACTTACTTGGATTATATCCTAAGGTCAACTGATTAAAGTCACTCTATTTTTTCCATGTCCCTTTGGCTGCATAATGTAACATAAACATGGGCGTGACATCACAGGGGAAAGGCCCTAGTGGCCCAAATGCCGCCTCTACCATGGGCTAAATTAAAGAGATAAAATCAATAGCCTTGGAAAACATAATTATATTCTTCTTCTTTGAAGGCAGACACAGATGGAGAGAAATTATAACCCACTATCAGGTAATAGGCTACTGTTACACGTATTTTTAGCTATTGTCATTGAATATTTTGCAGGCCTGGAACATAATCCCAAGTAACAAGCACTAGATCAGAGGAAGCCTGGCCTGAGCTCTAGTCACAGCTCTGCTGGCCCTTGAGAAAGTCAGTCCATCCCTTGGGCCTTGGTTTCTTAGTTTGTAAAAGGAATGAATCGAACCAGATAGTTTCTTCCACCTGCAAATTTCTAACACTGATTTAATCATATTCATTTGTCTTGTCTTATTGCTACTTGATCGGGAACAGGCCAGGTGTGAGGAGGAGGGCCTGTGAAACTGCTGGCAAATGCTGAATTCATCATGTCTTTTCACGGAGTGTAATGCCAACAGATGTTTCTGAGTCATAATAAAAGGTTAAATATTTTAATAAAAAAGACACATGTTGAAGGTGATTGGAGTTTCTGTTAAACTCCCTCATACCCGCAATTTTTCCTTACATGCAAATGAAACTAGAAGCTTATTAATGAGACAAGAGGCTGGTGCCTAATTAGCAATAGGACTGGGGAAGCTTATATTAGCTGATTCAGCGAACTAACTGGATAATTACTGAAGCTGGACTTTGGCAGCTTCTAGGAAACCTTATTAATGGAACTCTGAGAGATTGCCTTGATTATAGCCTCTCAACCAAAGGGTTTCTTCCAGGCCATGGGTATTTTATGGCTATTCTGTGCAGGGAATTACTCTCTTCTGTCATCCTTAGTGGACAGGGAGAACACAAACCATCTTCTCCTAGGTCAAAGCTTTATCAACACTGGGGGTGTGGGGGGGTGTTTGCATCTGCTGCTGACCCCGTCTTGCCTAAGCTTGGCTGTCATTTGCTTCTTGGCTTGGAGAGATGTACCTGAGGGTGCTTTTCACGGTCACTGCCTTTGAGATGAGGAGGTCTAGTGGTTTAGGTATTAATATTTAATTTAACAAACATTTAGGTGGTGATTAGCATGCCAGACATAGCTCTAAGTGATTTCTATTTATGAAACCTCACTTAGTCCTCACAACAATCCTGTAAGGTAGATGTGATTAGTGTCCTCAATTGACAGATGAGGAAATTTCGGCACAAAGTAACTTATCTGAAATCGTAAGTCAGTAAGGAGCAGAGGCAATATTTAAACTCGAAAAGTTTGGCTTCTGAATCCACATTCCCAGCCACGTCATTCTGGTGTCTCTGTAGCTTCACATGATAATAGTTAAGATGAAAAACTGAACAAGGCAAAGTGCTCAGCTCCCAAACAGCCTGGCTACTGAAATAGTACTTGTAAAAACAGAACATTAACTCTGTTTTGTTAGAAATACCGAGGCTATTTGATTTTTCCCAGATTTTGTTGTTTTGTTAGTTTCTGTCTGTGTTTATGTCTCCAAACCTGTGTGGCCAAATTGCTTTCAAGTTGTAATGATTTTGCCTGGCTTTTGAAGTTCTTTGTTCACTGGCTCCAGCTTATTGGTTCTGTCTTGTTTGTATTATCTGAACTGCTCCTGTAAGCTACTGTCTCAGGGAATAGAAGAAGGTGGCCAGGGCTCTATTCAAGGCATTCATCCTGCACTTCTTACCTCAATCTTTATTTCACTCCGAAATCTTTGTACCGGTCTTCCTGCTTCCCACTGAGCTTAACTCATGGATTCTCTACTCTATTCTCTGTATCACTGGGCTGAAGACCAGAAGTACAGAGAAAAAGGAAAATCAGGACACAGTTCTTGCTCTTAAAGAACTTACAGTCTCATGGGGGAAGTAGGCCCCTGCCTTAAAAAAATATAACAACATAACAGAATGTGTGGAGGTGGACATAAACTTTAGGTTCTTTGAAAAATCAAGAAGATCATTTTTGGAGAAGATAATGCCTGAAATGAGTCTTGAAAGATAGGTAAGAATTATCCAGGTGAACAGAAGTGTGGGTCAGTACACACTGGAAGTGGTGCCATGACAGAAGGGAATAGCTTGGCGTATGTATATTGTAAGAATTGAGAGTGAACAGTGTAAGGCAGGGAGCCCTCGGGAACTGAATCTGGAGAGAGAGTAGGTCTAAGTCATGGAGCACACCATCTGTCCTGCTAAGGAGCTTGGGCTTATTCTGTAGGCACTGCAGACCTCTTGAGAGGTAGTAAACATGGTTGTGGGTAGCCAAATTCCTGACAGCAGTGAAGGGAATAGATTGAAGGGGTGGAGACTAGAAGAAGGCAGGCCAGCCCAGCTGCTTTTGGAGAGGAACTGCCTGCAGGTATGCTCTGGTTTGTAGCCCTGAGGCCTTCGGAGCACAGCATTGCTCTGAAATAGCTATACAAACGCACCACAAATGAAACCCGATGGACCACACTGTGATAGAACTTTTGAGGAATCTTTACTGATTAAAAAGGAGTTGGATAGAGGAATACCTGGACAGATTTCACAACACATGAAAGAGGGAGCCTGAGAAAATGGAGGGGGTTGTTTTAGCCCTTTGAGCCATTCTTACCCACCATCTTCTTCATGGGTTTCTGTATTTTTCTTCATCCTTTGGAGCCAAGTCATCTTGAAGAAGTTCTGTAATATACCTTTTTTCTTTCTTCAACTCCCTATTCTTTAAGTCATGGCCCTGCTCTCTTTGCCTTGTCAAAACTCTTCTTGTCAAGATCACTAATGGCATCCCTGTTACTAAATCCAGTGGAATTTCCTCTGTTTTTATTTTAAGCTCTCAGTAGCATTTGACACAGTCAACAATACCCTCCTTCATGAAAAACTTGTTCTTTGGTAACTCACATGGGTTTGCTCCAACCTCACTGGCTGTTACTGCTGTCTCCTTTCTATGATCTCCCCTTTAACTAGGAAAATGTTAGGATTCCACATGTCCATGTCCTAGGGCGGCTGTCTTCTCTTTGATCCCTTTCTTGAAAATCTCATGCTACATTAAAATTGAAATAATATTTTTTTATGCTCTTGGTTCCAAAATGTGTCTCTTTAAGCCCAGATATCTCCTTTGAACTCCACACCCACATTTCCAACATCTCTCCATAAAGGTCTCTTATATTTTTTAAATACTACATATCCAAAATGGAACTATTTATGCTTTCTTCTCCCAATGGGTATATGCCTCCCGAATACTTAGATACCTAGCTGATTACCCTCATCAAGTGTTGGAAACTACCAGAGGCTAGAGAAAGAACTCCCAGAAAGGATTAGAGGGAATGCTGCTTGGTGTTCACACAGGGCTAGGAATTACATTTGTTCTCATCAGCCAGAGTGAATAACTTCATAATTCACAGGGCATTTGGTAGACTACTAAAAGGCTTTTACCTTAATAGTAGGGAAAACTAATGTTACAAAAAAATGCTTTACCAAGTAACCAGATAATAGATGATGAGAAACAGTGTAAAAGCAAAACTCGAAAGGACTAGCCCATTTCTAAGTAATGTAAACAGAATCCCTAAAACAAAGCTCAAGAACAGTTATAGGAATTAAAAAAAAATACAGCACTCAACAAGGTAAAATTCACATTGGACGTCCAATAAAAATTTACCAGGCATGCAAAGAAGCAGGAAAATATTAACCTCAATGAGGAGGAAAATAAAGCTATTAAAACCAACCCCCAAAGGTGATAGAAGTAGTATATAAGAACATTAAATGTATAATTATAACTTCATCCCAAATTTTCAAGAACAGAGAAAAAAATCAAACATGTTTAGTAGAGCTATAGAGTATGTATCTCTATAGATGTAGACAGTGACAGATATCTCTGTATATCTATGTCTTTGTCTCTTTTAATATATGTATATTTAGAGAGAGAAAGTGTATATATCTATATAGGTCACTTCTAGACACTGAAACATAGTTAAAATGTAAAATCCACTAGATGGGATTAATGGCAGATTTTGCAGAATAAAAGAATAATGAACTTGAAAATACAGGGTTAGAAATTATCTAAAATGAAATGCTGGGATAAAAATGACTTTTCAGAAACAGAAAGAGGAAGAAGAGAGATGTGGGACAATTTCAAGCCGCTGAATAATGAGGAAATTGGAGTCTGAAAGAGAGCAAAGTAGGGAACAGAAAAAAGATGATCAAAGAAACAATGACTAAAATTTCTCCAAATGTGATGAAAACCATAAACCCACAGATCCATAGAATGGACTACTACACGCAGATAAAAAGTAATGAAGTGCAGACCCATGCAGTAATATAGATTAGTCTCAGAATAATCACGCTGAGTAAAGGAAGCCAGACCCCCACCCGACAAATGAGAGCCAGAGAATATACATTATGATTACACTTATATAAAATTCCAGGAAATTATTATCTAATCTATGATGGTAGAAGGCAGATAGGTGGTTGCCTGGGGAATCAAGGCTAGGTGGAGGGGGTGGGAACAAAGGATTACTCAGGGGCACTAGGAAATTTTGGGGTGTGATGGATATGTTCATTATTTTGACCATGGATAGTGATGGTGTCACAGGTATATATAAATTATAAAACTTATAAAATTGCATTCTTCAAATAGTGCAGTTTGTTGTATGTCAATTATAACTCAGAGCTGTTTTTAAAAAAACTAATTGATCACCACTGGAGAAATGTCATGAACTACTTGTTATTTTGAAACCTATAAATAAAGAGATAAGAAATAAAAGGAAATAAAATCAACACTATGTTCTTTTTTCCCCATATAAACTTTTGCACTGAGTATCCAAATAATAGACAAAGAAAAGTTCTCTTATCAGTGTTTTTCAATTTTAAAAAGAAAATTACAGAGGAAAGATAGAATATAAATTTTCTAATCCCTACTGATCCATAGATCTAGGCTTTGATAATCAATGTCTGCTAAGACTACAAAAAAAGAGTGGGAACCAGCCCTTACATGTTGCCTGTTGTTAGAACACAATAACAACTCTGCAGTAGTCATGCCAAAAAACTCTCAACTTACATATACACCAACTACATCATGAGAAATACAGAGGACAGGAGAACATGAGCAAGGATACCAAGGAGGTGCAGTAGGAAAAATCTAGTCTGTGAGAAGACTACAGGCAAAACCACACAGATTCTTCAAAAAATAAATTACAAAGGCTGAAAAAAAAGATCAAAGGAGTTTATATACCTTAAGACATTTAAAAAGCATTTCAACGAATTACAATATAGACACCTTATCTGGTTCTTTATTTAAACCAAATGGAAAAAAAACTGATGTAATTGATATAAAATTAATAGTAGGAACACTGTATATTAGATACATGTATTAAGTACTTATTAATATTTTAGTTGTGAAAATATATACTTATAAATAATTAATATAGCTTATTTTGTAAGTTCCATACTTAAATATTTGTAAATGAAATAAGATGATAACCTGAAATTTGCTTCAAGTATTCCACATTCCACATTGTTTATCAAACCAGCACATTGTACTCCATAAATGCATTAAGGTACACAGTTATGATTTAATTTTAAAAAGTTTTTGGTCAAGGGTTGTGTCTTTATTAAAAACAAAAAAGAACATGAGAGGGGTAGTGGGCAAGTGTATTGGTGAAATAAAATTTGCTGTGAGTTGATAATTGTTAAAAAAAAATAGATGATGATGACAAGAGAATTTATCATATGATTCTGTGCATAATTGAACTTTTTCATAATGACTCTAAAAGAATTTTGTCTTGACTAAAACTTAAATTTTATTCTTTTTTACAAAGCTAATGGGGACTACTTTAAATAAGGTGGAATGACATGATACACAACAAGCTGAAGGTTAAACAAGATTTGGGTTTTTATTAGATTCACAACTAGTTCCAAGAGCAGAAGCAGCATCTGGATACAGGAGTAAAACCTGCTTGTCTACACCCCAGGATAGAAATTATGGTATTTGTTTAAACCCAAACTGAACAAATCTGACACTGTGAGAAACCGCAGACTTCCTTACCCTCATCGTTGGCAGAAACCCCTGCCTCAGCGGGGTGCGTGCATCCGGATTCTTGGATGTTCATCAAGACCAGATTGAGTCTTTAGGGTTTCACCCATCACCAAGCAGAAGGATGTTTCATTGCTTTTCCCCATCACATATGCCACTGAAGATTAGAATTTCCTAGTTAAATCTTACCCTTAGGTAGTTCTTGGGGGCACACCTCATTTACTTAAGGCTGACCAGTGGATCCAGTTTCTTTTTCCAACAAAGGGAAGGCCAGTCTTCCAGGTTCTATTGTGATACAGCTTTAGAAGCCTATACATCTTTGAATCATCTTTCTGCAGAGTGGCTAAACCTCGTGACTAGCTTTGAGTTCAAAATCTTCCCTGAGAGTCAACGTGTGGTACAGCTGCCTGGTAACTGCTCTGTAAAAAGAGCTGTTCTCAGAATCCTGCAGGAAAGAGGAAGAGGGGGCTAAATTATTTTTTGTCTCTCTCAATGTCATTCTGCTACAGCCAGAAAAGACAGTGATACTTAACCTTGGATTTATGTTAGAACCACCTCAGGAACTCGGAATTCTACCCTCATAATTGGTAGGTAGTAATCCTGGGGTCAGCATTTTAAAGCAGCTTTTCGGGTGATTCTGCTGTTCAGTCAAGGCTGAATACCTCTGATTAAATGGCCTTGACTCATATCAATAAAGATAGGAAGCTCCATCTGTGAACAGGATTCCTGAATGCTCCTCTTATATCCAATCATGACAATCAATGGCAAGTAAAGGGAGAAAATGCAAAATGCTGTAAGAACATTGAATGTTTCCCTGAACTAAACCTGACCAGTGTATTTCATTTTCATGCCTGATCACTTCAACAAGCTAAGCATGCTGTGGTCCAGCCCATTCACTCATTTTTGTCTGTTTCAACCCAATTCTGGGATTAATGGGTAGTAAAAACAAGTGTAGACAGAGTTCAGAAATAGGGGTCAAGGGAGAAAGGTTGTAGTTCTAGAGTGGCCATGAACTTAGCCTCTTTGAGACCAAAACACACCCTAGCTGCCCGTCTCTACCTGTGCACATGGCTACAGTCACCCTGGAGCCATTGGTGCTACTGGGGACAATTTGTCTCAAGGAATTCTTGACCTCTGCTTGGACCTCATTTTCTTTGATTTGGCACATTCTAGGCCCCAGTGTCATCCCATTGACTTAACTCTAATCTCGATTCCTTTTCCTAGCCCATTCAGACTTCAGTTTAATTGGGTTCTCCATTTTCAGATTTGCTCCACTTTTGCCCCTGACTCTGCCTTTCAGATTTCCCCAGGCTCCACAACTCACAGCAAACCCTGTTCCCACCACAGCTTGGCCTATTATAATCCCAGTCCATCCTTACCCCCTCCCTGAGTTTGGCCCTTGGACCACCATTCTTCCAAAGAGTCTAGACCTCATCAGAGAGAACAGTACAGAAAGGCATTGGGCTTGGTATTGGCCCAAATTAGATTTGAATCCCCACTCTGCTGCTTACTGGTGCGGTGACCTTTCTTAAACAATTTGGTCTCTGTGTATTGTACATAATGATATTTATCCCTTAGATATATTGTAGGAATAGATAAGGTAATGTAGGCAAAATGCCTGCCACACAGTGTAACACTGTGCCATTGTCAATGTATCCCTTTTCAGCTCCAAGTCCAGACTTTGTTGCCTACTCTGTGAAAATGACATAGGCATGTAGATATTTCTCCTTTGCCTTAGAGCACAATGTCAAGCTTAGTCAGTAGAGGATGTGACCAGGACACTAATAGAAGGTGGAGTTTTCCTTCCTCGTTCCTTTGTGCTTTCTTGGCAATTTCCTGCAGTATACACACTTCCACAGAGCTCCACAGCTGCAGTGTGATGTCTTCCCCAGGGCCAGGTTCCTACTTCAGGCACAGCTCCACCAGCACCCACATTCCATAAGGCACACAGTCCCCCCAGCACCCACCTTCCATAGGGCATGTGGCTCCTTCACCACTCACCTCCCATAGAGCATGTGGCTCCTTCACCATCCACCTTCCAAAGGGCATGTGGCTCCTCCCACATGCTCCTTCCACAGGGCACATGGCTCCCTCACCACCCACCTTACATAAGGCACACAGCTCCCTCAGCTTTCACCTTCCACAGGGTGCACGGCTCCCCCAGCACTCACCTTCCACAGGACACACAGTTCCCCATTCTCCAGAGCCTACAGCACAGGCAGCTTTTCCATTGCCTGACTCCTACTACATGGGAAGATTCTCATGAGCCTGGCTCCTGTGGTGAACAACTTCTCCAAAGCCTTCCTTCTGCTGCAGGCCTAGTGGCCCCTGACCCCATGCACTTGCCCTTAAGTGTGTTTGCAATGGAATACACTGGCAAGGAATCTCCTTGACCTTCCTTGACCTTCCCCAGGTGATCCTTTGTGGAATTTTTTAGCAGAACTAAACTATTGACAGCTTCCCCTAGCACCCCAGAGGTTTAACTCCTAGCAAAGTTCATCTATTTGACATCTCAGTGAGTTCTTCACTATCCAGTGAGCCACAGCTGTACCCTCTCTGGATCTCAGCTTGGGATGGGGGTTGTAGGGGGAGGGAGTCTTTCCTGAACACTCTTTATTAGCCCTGATGGTTACAGCTATTCCATTCATCTGCTGTCCTGTATTATTTAGACATTTCTTCACTTCTTTCTACCCAGTCCCTGTTACTTCCATCCACTGCTATAGTTAATTTTACATATTAACTTTTCCTTGTTCAAGTTATTGTGTGGTTTCTGTCTACTGATTGGACCTTGATGAGGTGAACCCAAAGCTAGGAATTTGGCCTAGATACTCTATTGTATGAAAAAAAAAAAAAAAATTCTAGCTCACAACTGGTGTTACTTCTTATGATAATAAAAACTGTAAGACATAGGTTACAAATTAATACCTGAGGGCCAAACAACAATGAAGTCCCTGACATACAAGGATTGTCTGGAAAGTATCTAGCCATGTCTGTCTCTAGTTTTCATAGTATAGGGCTGGACAGCCCTCATATAACATGTGTTCTAAAACATGGCAAGACCTAGGCCTAGAGTGAATCCTTCGGTAGTCCACATCTCCTGTCTGAGAAGCTTTATTCTGTAGTAACACACTCTCTTCCCTTGTCTTCTAAAATATTCTTTTAAATTCTATCAAGAAGGAGACGGTTCTTTTCTGGAAGGTATCTCAATATGGGTTCATGGGAAGGAGAGGGTTAGTTCAAAGATGAGGTTGCTTATCCCTGAAAAACAAAATGTTCTTAGGACCTCAGAAAAAGTCAGTGGAAAATTATCTTCACTGGTGGTTGCTAAAGAAACACAACAAGCATGAGTAAATTTTGGAAAACAAAGGTTGTATGTAGTGTTAATTGTACTACTAAGCTGGTAGTCATTTTAATTTCCTGCCAATGATGTTAAGAAGTTTGTCTTAAAATTAAAGGCAGTCCCTCTTCCAATGAGTCACTGGTAATTTGTGCCTTTGAAAAGACCGAACAGGACTTATGACTTGAGGTTTTTTCCTTAATTTGCATTTTTAATTAGATGGGATCTCAAAGGGTTTCTGAGCCTTTTTTCTTTTTGCCTTTTGAATTGCCTTTTTTGGGGTTGCTGTTTGGCAATTAGAATTTGTAACGAATGAGTTGTTGGCATATAAACGTCAACTCTGGGGTAAAATATTATTGTTGCTAAAGCACTGAGCAGGATTCTGACCATTACTTTGTAAATGAAAGCACATTCCTCTGATGAGAGAAAATTAGTTGGGCTGGAGGAAGGAAGTTCTGATATAATGCTGGTTAAGGTTTTTCCTATAAATGTTTTCTCTCTGTAAATTTGAATAATTTGAGAACCATAGCATGTGACACCCCCCTTCTCCCCCACCTCTGGAGAACATTTAATTCTTATTCAAGAGCTGCTGTGAAATCATCAAGTGGACAGTCAACAGCCCAGGAGAAGAGACTGGGCTCAGTGACTCTTCAAGGAGATTTCTGGCCAAATGGAATTCATCTGCTGATTTTATTATTATTATTATTTTTTCTGAATTACAGGGGTTTACAAAAATGCAAAATGATTGTAGGAAGATAACCATCAGGTCAATATTTAGCAGCCACACTAGTGGGCTGCAATTGATCATTGCTAAGTCATTTTGTCCAAACTCTCAACTTTGTTCATTCATTCACATTTATCAGCCCATGCCTGGTACTGGTAGGACAAGAGGCCTGCCCTGTTGCCATTGCTTTCAGAGGTTAGTAAAGACACAGCTGTACCTACAAGAGTATATTAAATGTGCAATGGACACAGGCAAAGCACGGCATACATCTGCCATTCTAAGAACATCATCTAAGCTATTTTTAAAGGCTTCTAAAGAAGAGGATTCTATAAACTCCCATGACAACCTATCCAGCACACTGCCGGGAACTACTTCCTCATAGCAAGCTAAAGCCCCTCATTCTGTAGTGAAGCCATTTTTCTCTTGTTCTGTTCTCGGGTGAGAGAGAAAACAGCTGCTCCCCATCCTGCTTAGGTGAGCCTTTTATAGACTCCAAGACAGTGTCTGCCTTCTGTCTACTTGTGACAGGAAAGAAACTGGGGCTGCCAACGAAGATAACAATAATAATTTTCACTTGGAGATGGAATTATTATTGCTATGGTTACTAGTAAGATTTCTTTCCAAAGGGAAAAAAGGCATTTATTCAGCACTCTGCCTCAAAGAAGAACAACGTGCTAATAAACCTTCCTGGTTTGTCTGCTTTGTTGATTACTCAGAAATGTCAAACGGGAACTGGTCAAAATATGTTCCTCTGCCATTTGGACTACGGTAGAAAACTTGATGAAAACCAGTCCTTCTTTCCATTTCTGAGCTGCAAATGTTTAATGCTTAAACCACATAGAGCCTTCATTTTATTAAATCAGGGTAATTTCAAGAAGGGGCTTTGAAGGAATAAACAGAGTGTGATTTAGAAGTTATAATTACCACTAAAAGCAAAGAGATTTAATAACTATTTTTTAAACCATAAAGAAACTTTAAAGAATTCATAGAATTGTCAAGATATATGATTAGTTACCTGGGTCTTTTGATTTTAAAAATGCCAGCCATAGCTACCTTTCCAAAAATATATTTCCAATTGGACAGCCAAACATGACATTCTCCCATTTTTTTTATTCCTATAGTTAAAGACAGAAAAAGTTAAAAATTGAAGTAAAATTGTCTTCTGGGATAAATAAAACATTTAGTTATTATCAATTCTTAACTCTTGGACTCAAATTGCAAGAGTTGTAAGATTAGTTATAGGCAAGAGCAGGGCTTTGAGGGACTGGACACAAGACATATACTTGCTATCTGAGCTGAGTGGGAACAGGGTAAGAGAAAGACCTGGAATAATGTCACTGGAACAGTGGCCTCAGGATGGAAAGTTTACAGAAGGGAGAGCCACAGAAAACAAACATGACAATATGCCAATTTTGCCTTACCTGGCATTTTGTTTACTTAGATTACACATTATCAAACACCTGTTTCTTAGTAAAACAAACTAAATTTAACTAAGTGAATGTTCAGTTGCAAATATTTTTTTCAATTAATAAAATAAAATGCATTCTTACACATTTATTTGCTCTTTTGTGTTATCGAAAAAGGATTTGTGATACCATAAATAATTAAAACATAATATATAATAATTGATAAAGAATTTAGACTGGAACTCAATTGAGAAGCAGCAGTTACCTTATTAAAGATACATATAATTTTTAGCTCCTATTTTTTCACTTTTTAAGTCTTCTTGGAAGTACAACATAAAATTAGTGTATGTAAGATAGAGCTAGACAAATCTTTATAAACTGAATACATCATGTACTCAGCACCCAGATCAACAAATAGAACACTACAACACTCCAAAAACCTCATGTTCCCTTCTAATTACTACCTCACCCCAAGTGTAACCATTTTCTTGACATTTAAGAATAGAGTATAATTTTCCCAATATATTTTACATAACTGACCTCAAACTGTATATATTCTTTTTGTTTCTGGCCTTGTTGCTCTCAATATTACATCTGTTAATATTCGTCAATATTTTTACACATTTGTTCTTGTGGTTGATAAATATGATTTATATGAATAAATAACAGGGTATTTATCTTGTCTATTTTTAATGGATATTTAAGTAGTGTCCAGAGTGGGCTACTAAAAATAGTGATGATAGGAATGATAACAGCAAAATGGTGGAATATGAGATTCCAGACATTACCCCTCCATAATCAACCATGGACCAAAAATACCATCATGAGAGCTCTGGAACCCAGGTGAGAGATTATGGCACATAGGTAAACAACAAAAATCAGAAAAGATAAAGAGGGTGAGAAGAACAATTTTACTTTACCCACATTACCTCTTCCCAAACCTACACAGTACAGTGCCAAGAGAGATCCCCTCAGCCTGTGAGTTTTCTTTGAGGGGAAGAAGGAACAAAGTGAACATCTGACTTTGCTGCAGACTCCAGCACCTGACCCACCTTTGTGGCCCCTAGAACCAGGTTTTTCTCCACAGTTCCTGGCACCAGCCCTTCCCAGCTACACTAGCAGCAGGCATAGTGGTTATGGCACTGGCCACATACACCCAGGCTGGTGGTTTCCAACACAACACAACAACACCCAGCTGGTGGTGCCAGCTAAAACAATAATGACAACTGCAACAAAAAATAGCTGGGCATTGTAGTCCCGACTACTTGGGAGGCTGAGGCAAGAGAATTGCTTAAGCCCAAGAGTTTGAGGTTGCTGTGAGCTGTGTCTCAAAAAAGAAAAAAAAAGCATAACATGTGTATGTGTGTGTGTGTGTGTGTGTGTGTGTGTGTGTAAAAGTGTAGTTTGTGTATGTGTAGGGGAAATTGAGCCCTGATCTTTAGCATAGGATTTGCTTCCTGCTTGAGAGACCTAGAGAATCATGAGAACAGTATGTGAATTGTGTACGTGCAGAAGGTCAGAAAACTGGCCTTCAAGTGAGAATGTATATGTGAGGTGTGGGAATATCAAGCCTAAGGGTTATGGTAAAGATTTTCAAGATTCCAAAGGTCTCTTGATGCTGGAGGCAGAGGTCTTGCTTAAGGTCTGAGATTTTACAAAAACAAGCTGGAGGCCTTCTGTCTGGCACTTTACATATTTCTCCTTTTTAGTGCTAATGTCTGATAAAGAATTCTTACGTACTTGTTCCTACTTTGAGGCTCCTCCCAGAGTTCCTCAGTCCCCTGACACAGACTTTGGGTCAAGCCTCTTTATTCCTCATGCCAAAGTCCCCTCATCTGGTGACCCCAAAATCCTTTATGTATGCAATTGAAGTCAACTTATTATCAGTTCAAAATGGATTGTTATAACAGTAAAAAGTGTTGTAACAGCACGCCTCATTATAACCATAGAGAAAAACACCTTTAACAGATACAAAAAAGATAATAAAATTAAAGTATGTCACTACAAAAATCATCAAATCTCAAAGAGGACAGAAAAAGAGGAAGAGATGTTCAAACGAACTATAACATAGAAAACAACTAATAAAATAACAATAGTAAATTCTTACCTACAATAATTACTTTCAATATAAATGGATTAAACTCTCCAATCAAAATGTATAGAGTGACTGAATGAATTAAAAACAAAGAAACAAACAAACAAGAAATTCACTTGAGATTTAAAAATACACATATACTGAAAGTGAAGGAGTGGAGAAAACTTTATGCAAATGGTCACCAAAAGAAAGTGACAGTTGATACTCTTATATTAGACAAAATAGACTCTAAGTCAAAACTATTACAAGAGATGAAGAAAGTTATCACATAGTGAAAAAGTGTCATTCAAAAGAAAGATATGACAATTATAAATATATATGCACCCAACATCAGAATGGCTAAATATATAAAGCAAACATTGACAGATATGAAAGAAGAAATAGGCAGCAATACAATAACAGTAGGATACCCCAATACCCAACTTATAAAAATAGAAAGGTCATCCAGACATAAAATCAATTAAAAAAACAACAACCTGCAAACAACTAGACCAGCTAGACCTAAGAAATATATTCAGGAAATTGCACCCAATAGCACCAGAATGGATATTCTTCTCAAGCATGCATGGAACATTTTCTAGCATAAAATACATGCTAAGTCACAAAACAAGTCTTAAATTCAAAGATTGAAATCATCCCAAGTATCTTTTCCTAGCACATGGAATGTAGCTAGAAAACAAAAGAAAAATGGAAAAAATTTCAAATTCATGGAAATTAAAAATACATTCTTGAACAACCATGGAGTTAAAAAGGAATCAGAAGAGGAATTAAAATATCTCAAAATAAACAAAAACAAAAATAAAAACGTAGTCTGAAGGGGGAGATTTTATAGTGATAAATGTCCACATTAAAAAGAAAAAAAATCTCAAAACACAAAATAATCTAACTTTATACCTGAGGTACTACAAGAACAAACTATGCTCAAAATTAGCAGAAGGAAGGAAATAATAAAGATTAGAGTAGAAATAAATGAAATAGAGAATAAATGAATTTTAGAAAAATTTAACAAAGTAGAAGTTGGTTCTTTGAAAAGATAAATAAAGTGGACAAACCCTCAGACAAACTAAGAAAAAATAGAGAATACCAAATAAGTAAAATCAGAAATGGAGAGAAGATATTCAAACTAATGTCATAGAAATTTTAAAAAATCATAAGGGAGTATAATAAACAATTATATGCCAACAAATTGTACAGCTTAGATGAAATGGACAAATTCCTAGGAACAGAGTCAATGTAATTGAATTCAAGAAAAAATATAAAGCCTGAGCAGACTAATAATATGTAAGAAAATTGAATCAATAATTAGAAACTTTCCAAAAAATAAAATCACAGGACCAGATGGTTTCACAGGTGAATTCTGTGAAACATATTAAAGAAAACTAACACCACTCCTTTTTCAATGTTTTAAAAAATAGAACAATGAATACTTACATTTTTGTGAGGCCAGCCTCTCCCTGATACCAAAACTGTACAAAGACACTATAAGAATAAAGAAAATAAGCCAATATTGCTTATGAACATGGATGCAAATATCCTTCAACGAAATTTTAAGAAACTTCATTCACATCAAAAGAATCATATATCATGAAAAATAGCATGGCAGTGTAATCTACCTCTGGGATGCAAGGATGGTTCAACATATGCAAATCAATCATTGTGATATACCACATTAAAAGAATGAAGGAGAAAAGCCACACGATCATATCAATAGATGCATAAAAAGCATTTGACAGTTCTGTCCTGGTGCCTAGGGTGTATGTGAAACTTAGTAAATGTGGAATATAAATGTCTTCGCACAATAACTAAGAAAATGCCAGGAAGGCTATGTTAACCAGAGTGATGAAAATGTGTCAAACGGTCTATGAGACTAGTGTATGGTGCCCCCATGATCACATAAATGTACACAGCTATGAGTTAATTAAAAAAAAAAAAAGCATTTGACAAAATTCAAGACTCTTTCATGATAAAAATTCTCAACAAATTACGTATAGCTGAATTTACTTAAAAATAATAAAGGATGTATACAAAAAGCCCATAGCTAGCATCATACTCAATGATGAAAGACTGAAAGCTTTTTTCCCCTAAGATCTGAAACTAGTCAAGGATGCCCACTCTCATCACTTCCATTCAACAAAGTACTGTAAGTCCTAATGAGAGCAATTAGGCAAGAAAAAGAAATAAAAGTCATCCAAATCAGAAAGAAAGAAGTAAAATTATCTCTGTGTGCAGATGACATGATCTTATATGTAGAAAATTTCAAAGACTCCACACAAAAAACTGTTAGAGCTAATAAACTGTTTACTAGTTCATAAGTTGCAGGATATACAGTCCAGTAAATTGTAGAATACAGAAATTATGTACAAATATCAGTTGTATTTCTATACATTAAAAATGAGTTACCTGAAAAGGCTATGAAGAAAACAATTCCATTTTTAATAGCACCAAAGAGAATAAACCCAACCAAAGGTGTGAATGGCTTATACATTGAAAACTGTAAGTTACTGATGAAAGATATTAAAGTAGATATAAATAATTGAAAAAGATATATCATGTTCATGGATTGGAAGAATCATCATTGTTCAAATGTCCATACTACTCAAAGTGCTATACAGATTCAATGTAATTCCTATTAGAAGCCCAATAATACCTTTTACCAAAATAAGAAAGCAATTCTAAACTTCATATAGAACCATAAAGACCCCAGATAGCTACTACCATGTTGAGCAACAAGAACAACACAAGAGGCATTGTATTTCATGATTTCAAAATACATTTCAAAGCTAAAGGATCAAAACAGAATGATACCAAAAACAGACATGTAAACCAATGGAATGAAAAGAGGGCCCAGAAATAAATTTATGCATATATAATAAGCTGATCTTTGATGTGGGTGTCAAGAATACGCGATTGGGAAAGGAAGGTCTGTTCAACAATTAGTGTTGGGAAAGCTCAATATCTGCACACAAAACAATGAAATTGGACCCTTATTTTGAACCATACACAAACATCAACTCAAAGTAGAATAAGAACTCAAATATAAGACCTGAAATTGTTATGCTTAGAGAAGAAAACATAGGAAAAAAGCTTCCTGACATTACCCTTGGCAATGACTTCTTGGATATTATACCAAAAAGCACAGGCAACAAAAGCAAAAATAGACAAGTGGGATTGCATCATATTAAAAGGAAATGAAACATTCTGCACAGTAAAGAAAACAATCAACAAAATGAAACGGCAAACTACAGAACAAGAGAAAATATTTGCAAATAATATATCTGATAAATGGTTAACATTCAAAATAAGTGGGCCTCCTACAACTCAATAGCAAATGTCAAAAACAAAAACAAATAAACCTGAACGAAAAATGGGCAAAGGAACTAAATAGACATTTCTCCAAAGAAAACATACAAATGGCCAAAAATTATCTACAACTGTGCTGAACATCGCTAATCATGAGGGAAATGCAAATCAAAACCACAGAGAGATATCACTTTATACCTGTTTGGATGGTTATTATCAAAAAAGCAAAAGATGTGTGTGGAAAAATATGTAAACAAAAGGGAACCTTGTACACTGTTGATGGCAAATTGGTGAAGCCACTATAAAAAACAGTAAGGAGTTTCCTCAATAAATAAAAGTAGAACTACCATATGATCTAGCAATCTCACTTTCTATATAGATCCAAAGGAATTGAAATCAGAATCTTCAAGAGATATCTGCACTCCTGTGTACACTGCATCATTATTAGCAATAGCCAACACTTTGAAGCAACTTAAATGTCTATGAAAATATGAATGGATAAAGAAAATGTGACATGCATTGGACTATTTTTCAGCCTTAAAAAGAAGAAAATCTTGCCACTTGCAACAATGTGGATGAACTTGGAGGGCATTATGCTTTGTGAAATAAGACAGACTTATAGAACAAATTATCATGATATCACTTAAATAATGCATCCAAAATAGTCAAAATCATAGAAGTGGAGAGTGAAATGGGTGGAGCGGGGAAGGTGGAGGAAAGTGGCATATTCATACTTCATAAATTTCCCTCTCCTGCATAAGATAGCTCTAGTTGTTTTTTGTTAGTTGCCACCTAAAGAACATTAACAAGTATAATGGTACCCAATCAATCTGTTAGGAGAAAGGATTATTGGCACATTCTTATCACAGAGGTAATGTACTAGTTAGACTTAGGTATTACTGCATAGAATAGAAAAATACAACAACTTTAGCTAAAAGAAGATGGAGCTTTTTTCACTTAGGTAAATTAAGGCTAGAGGTAGGCAGTTTCAGGCTGAGATCCAAGTTCTTCAGTATCAGGAAACAGCGATTCTTCTATCATTCTTCTTTGCTACTAGTGGTTAAAAATTCACCCTTCAAGAGAGCCACATGGTCCAAGTTGGCACCTAAAGTTCCAGCCTTCATGTTCAAGTTGCAGGTCCAGAGAAAGAAGGAAGGAAGGTAGAAGGGTAGAAAGGAGCTCCCCAGCTCTCTTTAGTGGTGCTTTCATAGAAGTTCCTCTACACAGCTCCTGTCTACATCTCATTGGCCAGAATATAGTTGCCTGGCCTAGCTGCTAGAGGCTATAGAAAAAAAAAAAAAATGTTTTTTACTTGGGCATATGGCTTGCCCAACAAAACAGGGGTTCCCTTAGAAAGAAGAATGAGATTATGAAGGGTTAAATAGAGAACTAACAGTCCCAACAAGGTATACACAGTGCACTGAATTACGTCCACAAAATGGAGTGACAGGTCTTTCTATATAGAAGCACACAAATCTTCTCAAGTTAGCTAATTTGATGGTCTATCAAAATTCTTCCCAGCAAATGCCAGTAAGGACGGAGAAGTAGGGAGACCACTGGATCCATGACCACTGTCTCAGGAAGGAAATGAGGAAAAGCACAGGCATAAAGTAACAAAAATTTGCTACCTGGGTTCACAAACCAGCAGTTGTTTAAAGGGGCTTAAATTTCCCATCGGTGTCATAAATTTCCTCTGAGATATTTACATGGAACCAGTATCTCTCCTGCTTCCTCCTGTAGAGAAGATGTGTCTTGTTTCTTCCCAGGAAGTACACAAAATGGGTTAGTTGGCAAACAGCTTAAGTAAGTTCTCTGGAGACTCTTTTAGTCTTCGACAGATGCTGTGTCTCTAAGAAAACTGTAGAGAAAATTGCATCCTTTCTGATTTGAGCAAGAGTCAAAGGATCCAGGAGGATCTCCTGAGCTCCCATGTGTGCTAACCAGAAGCACAAAGGTGAAAAGAGCAAATGGAATCAGAAGAAGATTAGGAAGAACTTGGGAAGGGTGGTGGGTCACAAAAGTAAGGGCTGTATCTTTTTTTTTTTTTTTTTAATGTCAGATCCATTGCCTGCAAACTGCTAGCAATAAAAAGAAGATACTAGCTCACCTTGGGACGTGCAGATACTTCTGAATTTATGAGAAAGGACATCTGTGGAGCATGAAAAAAAATACATTAAGAGGAGGCAACAATATTTGCTTTTAGAAGCTTTCTAAACAAGGAATTGAGATTTTTTCCTGCTTCATAGTGTGACTATAATAGTTAACAGCAGCTTGGGAGTCAGTGGGAGCTCTCTGCACCCGGAAACCCCCATCTCTACCCCAACTTCACCCCTGCTGTTTGTTCACTGTGTGAAAGCATCTGGGCCTAGAGGATAGTGTGGGCCGATGCCTGCACCTCCTGAAGACACGAGCTGTATCCTGATTCCCCTGAGATGTCTTCTGATCACCAAGATGTTTTCTGGGGTGTTGCTGTGTCGCACAACAGAGATACATGGTCGAATCACGACATTGCTATTATTACCAGATTTAAGTTGGGAAGTAGTTTCTCTGTCATCACAACTCCAGCAGTTTCATTGTTTTCTAGAAGCTATAGTGTTTGAATATTATTTGAGAAATATGCAAATCTTAATCACATTTTTAGAAAATCTCAACACTTCTCAGAAGCAGATATGAATTTTAAAAAATAAAATAAAAAAGAAAAGTATTTGCAATTTTATTTTCTAGCAAAAAGTCCTAAAGGTTAAGAGCATCCTTTGGAGTGAGACCTCATGGACCTGAATCCTGGCTCAACA
This sequence comes from Loris lydekkerianus, assembly GCA_963574355.1. NCBI lineage: Eukaryota > Metazoa > Chordata > Mammalia > Primates > Lorisidae > Loris > Loris lydekkerianus. Next base: position 296 of record CAUYPK010100616.1, on the reverse strand, counting down.
GCCTAACTGCTGTGTACCTGTGCACAAGACACTCAACTTCTCTGTTCTCAGATGCTCCATAGAAGTATTAACACAGGAACAACACTCTTATAACAGGGCCTAGTACATTGTAAGCCTTCTATAAATGTTAGCTAATGCTATTAATGATCAGGATATCAGGGGGGGAGACAAGATGGCGGACTGAAGCCAGCTTTTCACAGAGGCTCCCGTCCAGAAGGAGAGTTAAAGGATGGAAATTTAGTAAGTAACCTGGAGGATTCGAGCTATACCAGGAGAGAAGGTTGGAGATCGCACAT
>CAUYPK010100612.1:0-53256 GCA_963574355.1 Loris lydekkerianus | reverse complement strand
ACACACGCAGCCACTTGCCAGTTTTCCACTGTTTTTATCTTCCTCCTGGGGTCCAGAAGTCCCTTGCTGGCTCCCTGTATCCTCAAAGGGATGATCATAGGCAGATCCCACCGGCCAGAGATGTCTGGAGTCTTGTCTCCCCAGACTCGCGGAGCCAAGTTACAGGGAAGCTGTTACTCAGCCACCATCTTTAATCCCATGCCCATGTATTTGAAAGACTGGACAAAGCACGTGTTTTAATCAAATGCTTCATTTTGAGATTTGTTCACTTGCTCATTGATCCATTGACCCCCTGGCCGTGGTCCAGGTATTGAAGATACAAGAGACAGTCAGGTACTGCTTGGCTGGCGCATACTTTTTAGATTTTCACTCAGTCCTGACTTGAGTACTGTGTGTGTGCGCATCCAAATCTGAGTTGCGGCACCTAATTCTGTTACTGAACCCCAAATGGGTCCGACCTAGGTCTAGTTTTTTGGTGCACAAAAAAGCCAATTACTTAGACAACGAGTACTGCCAGAGAAAGAGGGGTTTTACTGTCATTGACTTCAGCCAGGATACACCGCCCTTTCTTCCCTGACAGCACTCATCTCAGTTATCACCTTTCTTTGCAGTGAGTAACCACACAGCTCTCTGTACCCAGAGAGCTCCAGCCTTCCCTCCCCTCCCATGGACTTTTCATTTCCTGTTCTAGCCACACCCCCCACGCCCGCCGACGGTGAGGCCACTCTGACCTGGTTCTTGCTTGTCTCATGCCGTCCTTTAATTTTGTTTCCCATCATGGGGATTTCTGAAACTTCCTGCCTTCTTCCCCATCACCAGGGTCTCTTTGGACCCATAAGTGACATGTGGTATTGGGGCTGAAGGATTCACAATTTTGTGAAATGTATAAATAAACAAATGTGGCAGAGATGGAGTGTTTACTTTCACTGCAATCTGAATGTGTAAAACAAAGGACTTGTACTCTGCAACTAATGCGATTTTCTTTTTTCTGTTTTTTAAAGCTGAGGAGTCATTATCATTATTATTTTTTATTTCAGGTTAATTTGAGGATAAAAATTTGCATTTGTTAGGTAGAGTCCCTGTTGTAACTGTGCCCTACCCCAGAGGGTGTGCCATAGACCCTATCATCGGGATCATTAAGTGGGAGCACACCCATCCCCCTCCATCTCTCCTTCTCTGTTCCTACATCTTACTATGATTTTCTTTACAATCCCCAACCTCCTGGCAAAGGTGTGATGGAGAGAGGGATTAATTAGATTTAATCCAACCCTGGAATATTATTCCAATGCAATACAGAGAATAGTCCTTTGGGGTAAAAATTTGACCTCTTAGGTTTATCCCATCATCTTTCCCTAACCTGAAATGGCATTTGGTGCATGCAGAGGGCTTACAAGTTCTGTGTGGCCGCCGGGGACAACACGACCTTTTGAGTCCATGATTTGACCTGTTGGCTCCTTGCTGAGCTCAGCTGGGGAGCCCTCGATCACTCTGCTGGGCCGGTGAGTGCTGCAGGCTGACTGGCTGCCTCACCTGACACTGGCCGTGGGTATCAGCAGCTGCAGTGATTAGTGATCTGGGTAGGACTTTGTGGCCCTCCGTGGCTGACCAGACCTTGCCTCAGCTCTCAGCATGCTATGGTTGGCCTCCGTGGCTGACCGGACCTTGCCTCCATTCTCAGGGGCACCATGGTTGCCCTGCCACCTGCAGGTGCAAGCTGCTTTGTCCCTGCTTTGGTCAGCTCTTCAGCTGGACCCTCAGCTAACTTTCACTTATCCTCTTTTACAACTTGGAACTTCTTGATCACATGCACAGAACACAGGAGTGGAAATCAGCTCCTCTGTGAGAACTTAAGCCCCATCTCTCTAATCCTGCTGTACCCTGAGTTTACTTTTTTTTTTCAGGGTAACTGAGAGATTTTCTTTAGGAAGAATAAAGAGAAAGTTTAGAGCACTTCCAAAGAGAGTTGGAAGCAGGTCCCTCTCATGAAGGAGAGAGAGACACATACAAAGGGCTGCATAATAGTCTCTGTCTGAAGTTGGTTGCAACCCTGGGTTCACTCTGAAGTGATTTCTCTCCAGGGCATGCAGGTCATGACCTCCCTGTGGTTGTACCTGAAATGTGCGTCTCACCTGAATTAAGCAGAAACATTTTTCTAAGCTTCCCTAAAATGTCGGGATCAACATATTACACCCCCTTTTCTCCTTTTATCAATCATGCCAACTGTTCTTTGAGACCAGAGGCATGACTCCAATCTTTACTTTCTCTGTGCCACACCCCCCTCCCTCAAGACTGGCATTTTAGGCTATGTTCTCCTCCCTCCCAGGCCAAAGGTATTACTTTTTCTTATGGAAAAAATTATGAAATTTAGCCTCCTGGCCTGCCTCCTGATAAGCTAGGGAGAAGTGGGGAAACCAAGTGGTTTTCTTTCTTGCAATAAAGAAAGTGGGGAAACCAAGTGGTTTTCTTTCTTGCAATAAATTTAGCTTAAAGGACTGCAGCATGACTGCTGAGCCTCACAGTCCTCAGCATACATCAAGAGCAGAACCACCTGCTCTGACTTCCTGCTTTCCCAGTGTCTGCTTGCTTGCCCGTTCACCTATCTCCAGACAGGTGTCCACCTTGGGATGCCTAGGAAAAGAATGGAAACAGAAATGCAAAGGAGAAAAGCACATTCATATATTTTAAAATAATATATTGTATCCAAATGCTATAATTACACAAATAGGAACTTGGAAGAACAGAGAAAGGAAGGACTCAATGATGCCCTTGGCCTTAAGAAGCCTCGCGGAGTGAATGCCACTCCAGCAGAGAAAGACCCAGATGCTGATGTGCAATCTTCAAAGGTCTATTCAGAGAATGACGATTGCAAAGGATAAAATCAGTTGAATTGTTAAGCATCAGGCCTCCCAAGCTGCTGAATTTTCTATTGATTTCGGTACTTGTAGTTTTCTTTTGCTTAAAAAGTAATAAATGCTCACTGTGGAAAATGGAGGAAAATGGGAGAAGTGCCTGCATTGTAAGTTTTCAGTGTGTTTCCTTAACATATATTTTACAGGCTGTAAAGAGCTGCCAGATTTATTAGACTTTCTGTTGAGTAAGCAAGTGACCTTAACATGACCTGACTTAGTCTAACTAACTTAGAGGTTGGTAGTAGAAATGAGATGCTGCTGTAATAGAACACTAAAATATGTGCGTTGACAGATTGGTGAGGTGGCAGCAGCGAGGACACAGAATCAGGGACTGAAAACCAGCAGCTCCTGCTACACAGCCGTGAGGTATCACAAGACCCACCTGCAATACCTTGGAAGGCGTATTCGCCTCTTACTGAAGTGCAGCTCCAACCCCAGGGGAAGGGGTTAGGAAAAGAACCTGGGTAGTATGTGTTTTACAAGATGTTAAAAGGCAGAGACGAGCAAGGAAAACAACGGAGTGGTTTCCAAGAGTAATAAAAGGGAGCGGAGAAAAGCCAGAGATTAAAATTGTGAGGTAACTGCCTCTCCAGGAGAAATGCTAAGTAATGAGGTTAAGAAAGACTCGGAGTGGCCACAGGCAGATAGTTAAAGGTATGCTGCCCTGTTAGAATCAAGGCAAAAATTAAATTAAGGCATGGCTGTCACACCTACTATAAAAATTTCTCTCTGGCTATGATGTCTTGGAGCAAATATTAGATTAAGGCTGCAACCTTTGCATCTGTTGCTCCCTGGGAGCCTTGAAGGAGCCACCACTATGTTGCATGGAAGAAGCTCGGGGGACCAGGAATAGAGAAATAAAGCAGATCTGGAAACCAAGTCTGGAAAGAACAATGGATGAGGCTCCTGGAAGAGGAACTGACAGCTACACTTTGAGAGTCTTTGCCAGCAAAACAAAACCACAAAACCCTCTCTCCCCATGATTCTGGCCTTACAAAGCCTGTGACTGCTCGAGACCTGCAACCACTCTGAGACCACAAGAGGGGAGCAGGCTGAGAAAGCTATGCAGCCCCCAGGGAGGGCACGTTTTTCCAAAGCCCACTCAGATGTGGCCGAGGAGGCAGGGGAAAAGGAAAAGCCTTCTAAATCATGTCCTAGGAGAGCAAAGAAGAGGGAGTTCCCTCAAGAGAGCAGATAAAGGATCAGCCAGGGAATGAGCTCACCCTCTGGGTCAGAGGTCTTCACCATAGTTGTCCCCTGGGAGTTCAGAAATTCTAGCACTCTAAGGCTGCTGATATCTCCCGGTTTTCTCCTCTTTGAATGGGAGCATTTGTGACTACCGTCCTGTCTGTGTTCCACCGCTGAATACAAGGTGTAGAAGGTAGGCAACTAGGGTGGCGTCTGTGGCTCAGTGAGTAGGGTGCCGGCCCCATACACCGAGGGTGGCAGCTGGAACCCAGTCCCGGCCAAACGGTAACAAACAAATAGCTGGGCATTGTTGTGGACGCCTGTAGTCTCAGCTACTTGGGAGGCTGAGGCAAGAGAATCACCTAAGCCCAGGAGTTGGAGGTTGCTGTGAGCCGTGGTGCCACAGCACTCTACCCAGGGTGATAAAGTGAGACTGTCTAAAAAAGAAAAGGAAGAAGGCAGGCAAGTTGGCCTTCAAGATTAGCAATTGGCAAACCATTGCCCCCTCCAGATAGTCTTCTGCTTTTGTAAATAAAGCTTGATTGGAATGAAGCCACACCCCTTGTTTACATATTGTCCTGTGAATGCTTTCTGTGCTACAGTGGCAGTCGAGTGGTTATAACTGTTATGGTCCACATATTTACTCTCTTGTATTTTAATAAAAAGCTTGCTGACTTCTGCTCTAGAATGACAGTCCTGTGGATTGAGAGGACCCGCATCTGACTCGATGCCATGACATCAGTGCCTGTGCGGGAGATTCTAATCTTTCGAGCTGGGTGCCTTGAGTAGGTAGGAATCTGCGTTGTCTCCCATGGAGTAAGAGCAAGTATTTTGTGTTGTTTGTGGAGGAAGGAGGGATAAAAAGAATATTTGGTGGCCAGAATGTAACGGAGACACTGAATGCTCACTACATGGCTCTGTTCTCTTCCTGGCCGCCTTGTAGTTGGGGATAGTCAAAAGATACGTTTTAGGCAATAGATCATGAGTGAAAATGATGTGCAGCATTTCCGGCCCAAGGCACTGAGAAGCCCTTGTATTGCTTTCTAATCTTCCCATGTGGAGCTCCAGAATGTCGTGTTGAGTAGGCGGTAACCAAAGTACAGACAGCCTGGATACCTGAGTCACCCCTTGGAAGGTCTGACAGATACAATAAACACTGCACCTATGTCATAATTCAAATAAAATTGAGTTTATGCTTACATACAATTTATATTCAGCAGTATATTTTATATTTATAAGATCAACAGTTTCCCATCCTATGTAAAATAGGCTTTGAACACGTGACCTTTAATAACCTTGTAATATTCTCTTGGATCATTTCATTGGTAACGCTCCATGTGTGGAAAGGTGTGCTGAGAAAGACAAGTTCACTCACTGCTTATAGAAGGATAATCTAGTGCAATTTTTTTGACGTACAATTTAACCATGGGTTAATCCATCCTCTTTGATTCAGTAATTCTATTTCTGGAAATTTATCCTCAGGAAATAATAAGAGATGTGGGCAAAAAAAATTATCAATAAATTTTTTTTAGCTTAATTTATAACATCAAAATTATCAGCAATCTCAATGTCCAACAGTAACCAATGACGATGACAGTAACATAATGATGATGAACTTCCAGGCATTACCTCTTTGTGCATGTGGCTAGTTTAGCATCAAGTGTCTGGGATTGAGACACGAACATGGCTCTGATCTAGCAGTTGGCAGATTGGATTCTCTGCCTTTCACACTGCACCTATTCATTTCCTGCTGACTGCCTTGGATTATGGATGGGGCTGGCTGAGGTTTTTCTCTTCTTAATTTCCTTGGCAACCTATGAGATCTGGCTGCAAAGTCTCTTCAGATGGTCTCTTGGACATCAAACAGCTCCAGCCCAACATTCGGTTACATAAAGTGCAAATGAATCATGAACATGTGGATTATATTTCTGTTCAAATACACAGGGACTTCAAATTATGAGAAATGGACTATAGACTGTACAAATTAGCCCTGGGTTTGGGAAGTCAGTGGAATCACTGCACAGAAACCGTTTGCTTATGCCCATCTGCTTGTCCCTAAAACACTCTTCCTTAGCACCTTAGAAATGAAATGACAGCTATTCACCTCAAGGGAATGCTGAATGCTAGTTTTTCAAGAGAGATGGGAGGCCAAATGTATTTGCCAAAAGTTCCTAGGGTTTATTTATTTTGTCCCAAAGCCAGCGAAGACTAAACAACATGCAAAATGAATCCTCCCTTCTGCTTGGCTTCTGTGTTGGAACTTTCTTAATTTTCATCTTTCTTTAGCCTCTTCTCTGTTTCGATGCTACATGTCGCTTCCAAAGTGTGTTCCTTAAGTGTTGAGGTTTTCTGAGGCTTCACTCCTCATCCATTGTTTCTATAGTACTTTCAAGGTCATTTTAAATCTGAGCCTTTACTTTCTGTGCATTGCCGATGCTCACATTCCTCTCCCCAGCCCAGATCTCTCTCCTGACCTCAGTTCCTGCATCCATATGTCCACTTGGCATCTCCAATGTCTGTAGCCCACAGATGCTCGAAACTCTATATGAGTGCAGCTCATCTTCCTCCTCATTCCTGTATTTACTGTTTTAGTAACTGGAAGTGAAAATCATAGAGTCACCAATGCCATTATTTAATTAGTTCAGACAATTTCAAGTCTTCCCTGTATGCCAGACACTGAGCTAGTTCAGGGGACACAAAGATGACTAAGACCTAGATCTTAATATACTCACAATCTAGAGGAGGAGATGATGTATAAAAAAATAATTCTAGGAAAAGCACGACATTAGAAATATACAGGGGATCTTAGCTGCAGGGGAAAGGGGCAGGGATGGGCTGTGGGGCATTCACACGTGACCACTGAGTTGAGAATCACAGTGTAAGGGAGGAGGCTAGGGAACAGTGAGAGAAGGAGGTGAGAAGTGGCAGGTGGGAGCAGCATTGGTGATGTGGGGCATTTGAGGAAGCTGAGGAATTAGGTGAGGCTACAGGAATGCACAGGAGCCTTACTTGTTTTGTTCAAAAGGTCAGGACTTTGTCAATTAGTTGATGTGGACTCCCGGAGAAGTGTTGAGTAGAAAATACAAAGAGCAGATTTCTAGGGCTATGGGAGGAGATGAATTTGAGAAGAGCAAGACTAGCCAAAGATAGAGAAATTGGGAGATCCTTGGGCAATCCTGGCAGAATAAAGCCTAAGCTAGGAAGTGACAGAAAGTCAATCAGTTTGAGGATGTTTAGAATATACATCTGTAAGAACTTGAGTTGAATGCAGAAAACAGAGGAGTTCAGGATAGCTTGGAAATATTTGGCTTGGGGGATGGGTAATGTAGTAATGGGGTTAGGACAGAAAACACAGGAAATGCTGGAAATATTCTCAGTATGTTGAACTATGGTTCCTTCCAGTTTTCGGTCCCAGTACCATGGTACATACCAGTTCCTGTGGCTTAAACGTGCTCACCTCCCTTTCCCACATGGCTAACTCACAGCTTCAGGGTCAACCCTCCTATCGGTTCAGAGTCTCTCAGACCTGACATGGCATGTGCTGGGCCTGCTGTGAGATCCCACATGTCCCTGGGCTGAGCCTCACCACCTGGTCCAGACCCGCACCATTCCCCACCAGACAGCATCTGAGGACAGCCTCCAGTAGCCATCCTGTTGTGGTTTGCCAACTGCTGAATGCATCCTGGGAAGGAATAAAGGTTATTCTGCTTACAGAATTGAAATCCAAAGCATCAGAGAAATGAAGACAACATAGAGGATATCTGAGCTTTGATTTTGTGACAATTGTTACTAGGGTGTTCTCAGGGAAAGAGGAGGGACTGGGGAGATTTGCACATGGTGACCCTCTGATAGTGTGACTTGGGGCTGTGGCAACTTCTTTGCCTACTAGGTGAGTGGTTGGTTTCCCCTGCATGACTGAATGCCAGTACCCTGGGGGCAAAGCACAGTGACCATGGGGTGAGGGCTCAGGCCTTCCAGAGATGTGGGTGGGCGACCAATGGCTCGTGAAAAGGGAGCAGCTATGGAAGGAACAGCAAAATGGCAACAGGTTGACAGCTTAGTTGTAGGGCTAAAGGTGGGCCCTTCTCTTGGTTCCTCAGCAGTGCAAGAGTGTCAGCTGCAAACGGGATCCCTGAAAAGGGCAAGAACAGGAACAGAATGAGATTTCAGAGACAAATGGAGAGGGAGACAGAGAGACTGGAGCAGTGGAAGTAAGAGGAAGGGTGAAAACTTCCCCTAGAGAAGCAGCAGGGGGTGTAGGCACAGAGACAGTGACCCAAGTGAAGCTGACGTCAGGAGGTTCCAGGACCTGACAGTTTCACTGGTGATTTCTGTGTGCTCTATGGCCAGCATAAAGGAAAGGAGAAGAGTGAAACAGCCTGGGAGGAGTTAGAAGGTGTCCTAGGAGTGGGAAAGCCATTGAGGCTAAGATTAATATCATCTCCCAACAAGGTCTAGTCTATTGTTTCATTTTTAGAGATCCTCTCTCCTCATGAACTGATTCCTGGCTCTTAAACTGTCCAGTCCACCACATCATATGCTTCTCTTGCAAGTTCCTTCTGCTCTGCCCTTTAAGGTCTGGCCTTTGCAACTTGACTCTTGGTTATCCCTTGAGAACTGAGCTCCTGCGTTATGTGCCAACTCTCTGTGCTTGGGACTGTCCCAGAGAGAAGACCTGGCCTTGGGTGGACCATTGGCCTCTTTCTGGTTGACATTCATCCAAGTACATCCAGTTTCCCCTGGAGAGGAGGGATTCAGACAATACTCCTCTGTCCTTAGACTTAGTGTTTTGTGTCAGCCTCCTTCTCAGCATTCTAGCCAGTCCTCTGCCACCCCCAGACTTCTCCAGATGGACACATTGAATGAGCTTTCCAAGGCCAAGCTGACTTAAGACAGAAAGAGCAGAACCCCCCAAATGGTGGGTTTATTACCTACAAAACTCCTATCAAGAAAAAGTGAAGACATAATGATACACACATGCACACACACACAAGGTAAAACACACATACGTAATATAAACCATTGACATAAAACAATAAAATATTTTAGAATAAAATGAGATAAAACCTTTAGGTCTGAAGAAAATATATTATGATAATTAAAGACATAAGATGAGATAAGATATTCCTGAATGCACTTTTTTTCTAGAAGTACAAAGTGCATGAAAGATTGGTAAAGCAAGTTTTATCCATGTTTGATTTTCTGAGGCATCTCCTTGCTTGGGGTCTCCTGGAGACAAAGAAGCTTCTGGCCAGGTGTCTTTGGGCTTCTCCTTCTAGGCTTGGTGTGCTGTGGACTGGTCACAACAGGACAATCGAGTGAGTTCTCCACTCAGCAGCCCGAGGCAGGGATGACTGAGATGAATTCTAGTGGCAGAGGAGTGAGACCTTTAGGACTCTCCCTGGTTCTATGATTCTTTGTCCTTGGGCAAGTCTTATTTCCCTCTGGGCTTCAGTGTTCCTGTGTGTGGTGAGAGTTGCTTTAGGCTGGTCTTTCTCTGTGTGCTCCCCAGGGCTTCAGGGCTGCCGGGGCCAGGGCAACAGACTCACCACCTCGCCTTCATCCAGAACAACTTCACATCTGTTTGATTCAGCTGTGGGTGTTCCATGTCAGGTGTCTGCAAAAATAGATCTGGTCCTCTTCAAAATTTGCAAGCAGGGTGGATTAGCTCATCCCTAAGCTCTTTCTTGCAGCACCAATTTTCATGGTTCCAGGACTATGCTCACTGCCTTCCCTTCTGGGGACAGGTGGGATAGGTCCTTTTCACAAATGGAACTACTTAGTCCTTGTTTGAGACATTGTAACTGGCACTTTTCTGGTCATTATGTAGGCAACTTGAGTATCTCAGTTTCATGACCCCATGGAAGCCCCTCCACCCTTTGGAGCTTCTATTGTCACATATGTGAAAGGGGTGACTATGGGGGCTAGACCATGGTATATGTATGTGACAGGGTAGTTCTTTGTGGTGTATGATGTCTGTGAGTATAGACCACCATTATTAACCATTATTTAATTTATTATTATTATTATGTTTTGAGAGAGAGTCTCACTTTGTTGCTCCTGGTAGAGTGCCATGGTGTCACAGCTCACAGCAACCTCAAACTATGGGGCTTAAGCAATTCTCTTGCCTTAGCCTCCCAAGTAGCTGGGACTACTGGCACCAACCACATGCCCGGCTAGTTTTTACAGACATGGTCTTGCTCTTGCTCAAGGTTGTTCTTGAACTCGTGAGCTCAGGCAATCCACCTGCTTCAGCCTCCCAAGTGCTGGGATTACAGGTGGGAGCCACAATGCCCGGCCCATTATTAACCATTATTAATGGCTAAGCAGGTTTTTAGCATGATCCCCAAATGGAATTTTAGGACCTTTATCTGAGATTTGGAATTACTGAATCTCCTAGGCTGGAGAGTGAGTTTGTGCTTTTGCCCTTCTTTGAATGTTGTGTGAGGCTCAATTTGTCCTTAACATAAATGCGTAAATGTTATAAAACATTTTAAATTCCATAAGTTGAGGTAATATGTTACTTCTATAATTTTCTAAGTACAAATATAAACAACAAATGCAGTGAACATTTTGAAATTAATGAGCTGGTTGAAAAAGAATATTGAGTTTTAGATACATTAGCCAGCTACGAAGTTGGTTACACATCACACTGGGAACAGTTGATCGGCCTTCACTGGGCCACCCTGACTCCCTGTGGTCACTGCCATGCAGATTGTCACATGTCACTCCAAGTGCTTGGCAGCTCTAACTGTGAGAATGTGTGGAAGTGGCCAGTTGTTTGAGAGACAATGTTGGCCTCTTCTGATGATAGAGCCTGGGGGATCTGGCAGGTCGCCGCTACACAGGGCCCTGATGGAGAGTGACCGTGAGAGGTTTGGGGCCTGCTCATGATGCTGGCTGGCATGGCTCAGCTCCTTCTTAAGTGCTAAACGTGATTTGAAAACGTCAGCTGGGAACTCAGAGGTCCCGGCAATGGGAAATGGGAGGAAGTGGGCTGTGGGAACTGGCCGTGAGGCTGCCGTGATGCTGGCCCCCAGGGAGTGCCGTGAGCCCACTGCGTGATGGGGAGTGGTAGAGTCAGGCTAGATTGGGCTGCATGTCCTGGGAAGCAAGCCGTGCTGAATCTGCAATGGGCAGCAGTGTGTGGCTTTGGGAAAACTAAGCAAGGGTGGTCTGCACACCCACTAAATGAAACAGAACTTATAGTGATGAGCAGGGAATGGACAGGCCAGGGAACAGAAGCAGGAGGCCAGCCAGGCAGACAGGGCTCCACGTATGGTGGATGTTATGTCCTACTCCTGCCCCAGGGTTGCCGTGGCCCTCATCAGATAAGATCTCTGAGCCCCCCAACATCCTGGCTGCTTGGCTCAGGACTGGGAAGGGCCCAGTATGACTGGGGGTATCTATGTCCATAGTCTTGAGTGGCTGAGGGGACCCAGGACCTGCTAAGGAAGTGAGCATAGTCGGGGGGCTGTGGAATGCGTGGAGAACTGCAACAAGTCTCCCGTCTCAGTGGGACACATGGAGGGCTGTTGGTGGGTATAGCCAGAGAGGCCAAGAGGAGGACAGAGACTGGGACACGGATGGGTGAAGTTCCGTCTCTTCCCTCTCTCCTTTACACAGGGGAGGGGGGGGGGCAAGGATTTGGATTTGTGTGTGGGAAGAATAGAGGAAGTAGAAGACCTTCCCTGACGTGGGTGTCCTCCATGTAGCTCTGCTAATTTGTGGTTGTAAGTGAGATGGGGCCATTTTACCCCCACCTGTTCACCAAGGTAGGGGGCATATGCTGAGAGGAAGGAGTTGTGCAAGGAAGCTTGGTGACTTGAAGCTGGTGGTGGCTGGAAACTCAGAAGTCTGTGTCGAGGGTCTTCTGTCCCAGACAGGTGTGCATGAGACCCTCAAGACAAGAGGCCAAGAGCAGTGGTGTGCAGCCCCAGCTTGGCGGCCCTGCTGCTGCGCACTTCAGACATGCCCCAAGAACATGAGAAATAAGGTGACAACTCTGTCACCAGCACCGGAGACCAGGCATCCAGGGAGTCTCCGAGGCATGTGCAGTGATTGAGATTATTCGATGAATTCTTCTTGAGCATCACTATCTGTGCCAGGCACCATGTAGGCACCTGGGATAAATCAGTGGCTAAGGCAAGATCTCTCCTTATGGAAAAAACAGTCTGTACTTCCATGTGCAGCTCTGGCCTCCCAAAGACTAAAATATTTTTCTCATCTTTTCCCCGCAAAACAAATTTGCTTCTTAAAAAAAAAAAAGAATTAGGAAATACAAAAAAAAAAAAAAAAGCACTCTCATTCCTACCAGCCAGAGATAATCTCTGTTCAAGCCTTGGCCTAAAGCCAACAATTTATTTTACAAGGAAAAAAAATCATGTATAATGTACAACCTTTCTATCTCTGTAATTGAACATGATTTCTAAACCTCCATTTTGTGGATGATAGGACATTAATTTTGTCAATTCAAAGTAAATCCAGGCACTCCACATTTAAAACTCAGTGTCCTCCAGGTAGCTGCCCAGTCACTCAGGGTTCTCCCTGCCTGGCTGCTGGGTCGTGGCGCCGTGTGGGGCAGGTGCGCACAGCCCGCAGCTGCCTCTCTGGTGTAGTCCACTACCAGTGGAGCCTGTCAGCCTCCCCTTTGTCCTGGGAGGTTCCCTACTTACCACATTGGCTGCCCAAGAATCTGGTTCTCTTATCCCTGAAGGTCATCCTGCTTCCTCCGTATCCAAGGGTCAAGAGTCCCCTGGTTAGCAGGCACATTCGGCATTGCTGGGCACCCCTTCAAGGGACAGGAAACTTTCAGTTCTGCAATCTTTGACAGAGATGCAAGGCAGTGTCCCAGAACCTTCATCTGAATATCCTAGGGGGTGGACCTTTCTACCCCGCATAGGCTTGGGACACTCAAATGAGGCTCTTTTCTCTCAGAATGTCAGTCAGGAAGTGGGACACAGGTCTCTGGGCTCTCTTATTTCCAGTGTGCACTGCCCCTCTCTTGGTGCCAACCTCAGGAAGGGGTGGTAAGCAGATCCTACTCAGCCCCCAACCTGTGACTTTGAACTGTCCTTCCTCCAGCTGGGCAGACTTTTATCTCTTGTTTTCTTTCTTTTTTTCTTTGTCTCTGCTGTTTGAATCAGAAACTTTTTTTTTTTTTTTTAATCCTTTTGGATAAAATAAAAGCTGATCTGATATCATCCTGTTTTCTTCCCAAAATCGTGGTTTGTGATGTAAATTTTTTTCTTTTGAGTCCTCCAGTCTTTTCTTTTTATGGTCAAAGTCAAGCTTTAGACATCAAAGAAACAAACGCAATAAAAACAAATCAAAATGCATTTGTTTTCACACAAACTTAGTGGCTCAAAACAACCCAAAGAGGCCCTCCAGAACTATCATCTTACAGTTCTGGAGGTAAGAAAACCAATGTGGTTCTTCCTAGGCTCACACCCAGCTATTGGGAGGACTGTGTTCTTTGCTGGAGGGAGAAGGCAGGTCCTTGCTGTTTTAGCCTCTGGAGGTCACCTGCAGTCCTTGGCTTGTGGCTCCCTCCTGCATCCTCGCAGCCAGCAGCAGAGCCTTGGGTCACAGCACCTCTTCTGCCTTCCTCTCCTCTTCAAAGGATGCTTGTGATCACACTGGGCCTGCCTGGATAATCCAGTGTGATCTCCTTATTTCAAGGTCAGATGATTAGAAACCTTAATCCCCCCATTGCCACATAACATAGCATATTCCCACGTTCCTGGGATCAGGATGTGGCCATCTTTTGAGAGATCATTTTTCTGCTCATCACACCACATAATAATTCCTTTGTTGAAGATTTGATTTATATAATCAAAAGCCATAGCTTTCAAGATTATAGAATTACTTATTGATTTAACAAAGTCTACTGAGGAGTTCTACAGTCAATACTTTGCTTAAATAAAAGTGGTTTTTATTTAAAATTTTTTCTATCATTCTCTAGATGGTATGAATTGAAAGCTATTACTATTTGGGGGGTGGGGTGGGGGTTGCGAAGGTAGCAGAATAGACAGTGCAGAGCCCAAAAGGGGCATTGGGAAGCTAACGGTAAAAGTAAAAAGAACCCTCAATTTTAGTTCTTCAAATTTAACCATGTTTTATAGATGTAGGTAATACTTAATACTTTGTTTTTGTAAACTGTTTTATTCGCTGAGCAATGTAATGCAGACATCTTTCTATGGCAATAAATCTTACTTTACCACATCATCTCATAAATGCCCTGTGTTCCCTGGTTTGTCTCACCTGTTTCCCATCGTTGCCGCCGTTGGGTACTGCTAAAGTGCAAGGCCAGTTTCTGGTCCTCACCGTGCTCAGGACACAGGTGTGGACTTCTGCAGCTTCAGGCCCTGGGCCATTAAGTGGTTAATCAGCATGAAGAAGGGCTGACTGCCCAGAAAGGGCATCACTGGATTCTACTCCTAGCCTGGGGTGAGGATGCCCTCGGGGAGCTGTTCTGACTCCAGGTGCTGAGAGCAGAGGCTTTTCTGGCAACCTGCAACACACCTTGGGAAATGGTTGTCTAAGTTATGTTAGTGGAGTGAGTAGGGTTGAGCAATGACCTGGAGGTGGTTGAGTAGACAGTGGTGCCTCTGGAGACTGTGATTTGGAGTCCTGAGTGGTAGTAGGGGTATCAGAAGGCAACCACAGCCAGGATCTATCCCAGAAAGAGGTGGGGCACTTGGCCAGCAACAGGTAACTCAGTGACTATACCAGAGTCGGTCTCACCTGCTTCCCTGGTGAGCTTTTCTCTCTATAAAACAGAGCAGGTTTTCTCTTTAATGCAATCTCATCTTGCTACATCCAGAACATGTCACATTCTTTAGCCGGAAGAGGGAATATCACTCTTTTTCTTTCTTTCTTTTTTTTTTTTCTTTGAGATAGTCTCACTCTGTTGCCAAGGCTAACGTGCAAAGGTGTCAGCCTAGCTCACAGCAACCTCAAACTCTAGGCTCAAGCAATTATCCCACCTCAGTCTCTCCAGCAGCTAGGACTAAAGTGCCGGCTGCAAGGCCCATCTACGTTTTCTATTTTCAGTAGAGATGGGGTATTGCTCTAGCTCAGGCTGGTCTCGAACTCCTGGGCTCAAGTGATCCTCCTGCCTCAGCCTTCCAGGGTGCTGGGACTACAGACAACAGCCTCTGTGTCTGACCCTCTCTTTCAGTTTTCACCTCCTCTTGCTCACTTATTATATATTCTGTTGGTCTTTTTGGTGGCAGTCTAAGGATTTATTTAACCCAGCCATTGAATTGGTCCCTTTAAATAATAGCACATCTTGTCTAAGTCCAAAAATAAAATCTCCTGGCACAAGAAGGCAAGCAGGGAAAATTGGTCGAGTAGGCTGAAAACATTTTATTGCACCATTACCCAGGGCTCAAGTGCCCTTTTCTTTGATCCTCTTTGGTCCTGACATGGGCGGGAGTCAGAGGCTTTCTGTTTGTCTGATGAAACTCAGCCTCCACCTTCCCCCAGCCCAACTGCCCTTCTGGGGACACAGGCTGCATTGACTCTCTCTGTCCAAGCTCTTTGCAGATTTTATGAAAGGCGTTTTCACTTGGATTACACAGGCACTGTGTTTCTGTGTGCTGTGTGTGAGGGAGAAAATGAATCACTTCAACTTTGGGCAAGTAGTTTAGGTGTTGTGTTTGTCCCATGCAATTACATAAACACACCAGAACTCATTAAAAAAAAGGGGGGGGGGGCAGATGTTCAAGTGCTTGGGATGATCTAAACAGGGCAGCACATTTTCCATACGTTGGACCTCAGAAAGAGCCGTGTTCTGCCCTCTCGCAACAGACTCCAAGTCCAAAGGAAAGTTTGAGGTTTTACATTTCTGTTTGTGGTACAGGAAAAGGCTTGTGATCTGAGGGCTTGATTCAGTGAAATAACATTGCCTTTATACACAATTTCTTCTCAAGGAGGGCAGGAGTTGGAAGCGACCGTTGTGAAACGTTAAAGATTTTCTGGCAGAGGGAAAGGGATTTTTTTCTTCCCACCCTGCCGAGGAAAAAACAGTCCTAACGAAGAGTTACTTTGTAGTTTTAACTCATATTCAAATACTGGGGCATAGAAGCTGTTGCTGGTCCCCCCACAGAATCCTGAGCCTGGTCTGGAGGAGCCTATCTTCGCTCTCTCATCTGCAAAGCTCCGTGGTGATGAGTTTGCAGAAGAGAGTCTTCCCGAGAAGGGGCCATGGTAAGTGGAGCTCCTTCTCTTGTCCCAGGGGGTGGACGGGAGGGTGGGACCCTTCCTGACATCCTTCCAGAGGGGTGGAAGCATGGTTTTGGTTATACAGGGCAGTGTATGAGTGAGTGCGGGGATGTGTGGGCGCACGTGTGCTGCAACGGGACACAGCGCCTGTGTGCCTGTGCTTGCAGAGACTGGCCGAGAGCTCACCACGCACTTGGCGGAGAGGTGAAGGGTATCTTGCAGGAACCCCACAGGGGCTGGGAGGGACTCTGGCTGGGGCAGTGGCTATCCTTGTGCCCCCATATCCTCTCCAAAGGGCAGGGACACCGATGTCTAAATGCTGTAGCTGTCAGGGTCCCCCTTTACCGGGCTCTGGTTTGGTTTCTGTGCACAGCTGATCAGAAGAGGGAGCTACTCGGCTTCGGGAGGAAAGTGGGCACAAGTCTCCAGTGCAGATGTGAGGACTGGGAGGACCTCCGGCTCCCTGCCTGCCCCGGCCTTCCGTTACAGCCCTCTCCAACAAATAGGCATCAGGGCAGAAGGTTTTAACTCTTCTGTCTAACTTTTAAAGTCAACACAGGCAAAATTTCAGCTCTGTTGCAACTTTGGCATAAGAGAATGAACACATGGTTTTCTTTAAAAGAGAGAACAAGGCTGGTCAAGGCATATTCTGATTTTCCTGCTCCAGGAAGACATGGCTGGAACCCGGGATCCATTTGGTCAGATTCCAACAACGTGTCCTCTGCACTCTGAGGAAAGGCAGGGGGTGTAGGGAGTAAGAACTGAGGCAGTGGGGTCTGGCCACCTAGGGTAGAAGCTTGGCTCTGAGGATGACAGGCTCCTTGATCTTGAGAAAGGTATTTAACCTTGCTGTGGCTCACTTTCCTTCTTTACAAGACAGCGGTCATGAATTCCTACCTCCCAGGATGGAGGAAGCAATAAATGTGATAGAGCCTCTGATGCCCTGAACGGCACGTGCCGCAGCAAGCACACCAGAGCCCAGAGGCAGGCTGCTCCACAGTCGGCTGCAGCAACTGCCATGGACGTGCGGGGCTGGGGGATGACAGAAAGAGCAGCAGAGGGTCCAAAGGAGCCAGGGCCTCCCTCTCTAGGGACTAAGGGGGCTAAGCATTCATCAGACAGATGGTCTTCCTTTGGAAGCAGACTGCATAGATGCGTTTTCTTACTCTGGGGGAACTTTGAGTGAAGAGCGTGGCATTTAGTAGGTGCTCATTTTATTCGCTTTTATTCACAGGGAGTTCTTACCTCTCCCTGCCCCTGGCTGCATGCCTCTGGTTTGGATTCCCTGGTAACAGATTCTGAGACAGAAACTTGTGCATAAGAAATTCTTGGGAGAGTGCTTGGGGAACAGCACCTGATTAAGGGAATGGGGCAGGACTGGACAGAGGGAGAAGTTGAGATGTGGTGCAGTTGCCACACAGGCCTCAGCCGATCCAGCTGACCCAACAGAGTCCTGCACCCCTGTAATGGCCTAGGGCAGTTCCTGGAGAGGGACTTAGGTCTGAGTTGTCTGTCACTGGCAACTCCTCTGTCAGCTGTGGGAATAAGTGTCTCAGTCCTGGGTTAGGGGCTTCTCTGGGCAACATCAGATATGTCTACACAACACATCTGATCAAGTGCTGTCTTTCCTCTGAGTTCAGCTGTTACAAGATGGGGGGTTAACATGCACGGACACCTGTCCAGTTAAATTTTTACACAGCAGTGTGGCCTTGGATAAGCCCCTTTTCATATCTGGGACTTGGTCTCCCTCTCTATAAACTGGATGGATGGATGCTGGAGCAGAGATGGCCTCTAAGAACCTTCCCAGCTATGCCGTTGCACAAGCACAGATTCTGAGCACGTGGCCATGGTGGTTGGTTGTGTCCTCAATTGTGGTCAGGCCTCATGGTCTCCTCCAAGATGCCTCAGTTCCTCCTTATACAAAGTAGAGATGAAGATGCCTGGGGCTCCTAGGATTTGAGTGGTGGTCAGCAGGGTGGTGGTCATAGGCTAGAACTGTGAGAAGCAGAGGGGAGGCTCTGAACAGGGCTGGAGGGAGGGTGTGGGGTTTGAGGGGAATTCTGCTGCACACCTTCCCCATCCCCAATTTTTCCTCCCATGAGACACTATGTGCAGCTTTGATAATTAAGAGTTATGTAGTGTTGCTTGGGACAAACATGAATGGAGCCAGATTTATCTCATTACCCTCCCTTTCTTCCCAATTTTCTATTTATTTTTCAATATACAAAGAGTGAAGTTGCTTTCCCTAACACTTGGAATTCATTTTCAACAAATCATTTATTTAGAGCATGCTTTGCTCCAGGCAGTGTGCTGGACTCTGGCGATCTAATGGAATACATTAAAAATACAATTGCACACACATAAACATAATGACAGAGAAGAATGTACTGGGAGGTGTGTGGGGGGTCTAAGGTGGGAACCAACCTAACCAAGCGAGTCAGGGTTGGCTTCCCCGGGAGGTGCTATTTTAGCTGTTTTCTGAAGTGGGAGTTAGGTTGGGGTAAAGATGGGGTAAAGTTCTCTCTAGGTAAAGAGAACGGCATATAGACTACAGATGAGAAAAGGAAGTGGTTTTGAATCTCACCAGCTTAACCTGGCTTCTGTGAGTTTTTAGTGTACAGTAGAGCCTGTTTGAGCTGACCACCCAGGGACTATAACAAACCGGTCACCATACAAAGGTGGGCACCATAAGGAGCTAGGCCTACTGTACCGACGCGTACATGTGTTGCATGTCCAGTCTATGAAAATTAGGTCAACTTAAGGAGGTGGCCACTGTAGGGAGATGGTCAGCTAGGGAGGTTCTACTATATTTTTATCTGGTCTGTTTGTCTCACAGCATCTTAAAAAAAAACAATCATGGTGACTTATTAACTCAAGGAATAAAGGAGCTTTCATTAGTGGGGCAAGGTTCTCTCTGTGTGTTGGCCAGTTGTCTCTGCACCCACCTGGTGTCCACCCCAGATGCACATCCCTAGCTATGAGTGGCCCTGCCCTGCACCCTGGGAACCTGCAGTGGACCCCCGCTCCCACTTCCTGAGTGCTTTCTGCACCAGGCATTGACTGAGGGCCATGATGGGCATGGACCCATCTGGCCTCCCACAATCCTATTAGGCCCCCACCATTGTCTCTGTTTTACAGGCAGGCCAATACAAGGCACCTAGAGATTACCCAGGTGGTGGGCAGCAGGACAGAGGAGCTAGGTCAACAGCAAGAGGGTCCACTCTATATCCTGTCCTCTGAGCACTGCACTGTGCTGAGAGCCGACAGCAGGCGGGTGTATTCTATTGGACCGCCTGTTCTCTGAGCGCTGCACTGTGCTGAGAGCCGACAGCAGGCAGGTCTATTCTACTGGACAGCCTGTCCTCTGAGCGCTGCACTGTGTTGAGAGCCGACAGCAGGCGGGTGTATTCTACTGGACAGCCCGTCCTCTGAGTGCTGCACTGTGCTAAGTGAGCACGGAGACCCCTGTCTGCACCCACTGCTTTACTCACTGGCGTCTCCACTCAATGTCGGGTCATGGGTAACTTCCCAATTCCTGCAAAGTTGCCTGAGTAACCTCTCTTAACAGCCTCAGAAAATCAATCAGACACCTGTGCTATGATTTATTTAACTATTTGTCATATTATTGACTCTCTGGCTTACTTTCAATTCTATTTTTTCTAAATGTTTTTTCAAAACCATTTTCTTATTTATTTTTGAGACGGAGCCTCACTCTGTCACCCTAGGTAGAGTGCCATGGTGAGTTTGAGGTTACTGTGAACCTCAAACTCTTTGGCTCAAGTGATCCTCTTGCCTCAGCATCCTGAGTAGCTGGGACTACAGGTGACCACGATTTTTTGCAGAGTCTCACTCTTGCTCAGACTGATTTCAAACTCCTGAGCTCAAGCAGTCCTCCCATCTCACCCTCTCAGAGTGCTGGGATTGCAGGCGTGAAACACCACCCCGGCCATAAAAACTTATAAACATACAGAAAAGTGAGAACAGTGAACCACATGCAGATGCCCATGATCCCGGTGCTAGAAATACCATTTAACTGCACTGACATCATCTTATGTCCACCCATTTCTCCATCCCTCCAACTATCCATCATATTTTTTTTGAGCAGTTCCAAATCAGTTCCAAGCATCCCAGCATGAATATAATTACCTCAACTTCAGTACCTATCTACTGTTTTTCTTCGAGGTAAGATTTATATGCAGAGAAATACACATAACCTAACTGCGACATTCAGTTAATTCAGTACAGTGAGAGAGACGTACACCTCTCGCAAGATGTAAACATTGCCACCACCTTAGAACGCCCCTCCTTAGTTGCTTTCAGTTTTTATGGATAGTACATTATGTGTCTCTAATTTTAAAGGCCTATTTAAAAGCATATAGTACCTGTACCTGATCTGACCTCCCTTGGCCACCAGGGCAGAGCCCTTGCCTGTAAAGGCCCCTGGTGGGCAGACCTCATGGTGGGTCAAGTGTGAACTTTGGCTGTGGTTCTGGGACAAAGGAGTGGTGCCAGGCAGGAGGACATTCTGGGCGGGAGGCCAGGTGCAGAAGAGTGTTCCCACTGGCAGTGGGCCTGGGGCTAGGGTAGTGGTTCTCAGTTTGATAATGGATTTAGGAACAGGCCAGGCCAGGGGAGATGGACCAGGTGGTGCCTCATCAAGGGACCCAGACCCTGGGTGGTGGGGAGAACTGTGTGTTCTGTGAGTCCTGAGGGCCTCATGTGGGCTGCAGGGGTGGGGTTGGACGCTCTTGCCCTCCTGCTGTCATCCAGACTGGCACAAGCATCGGAGGTTTGAACGTGTCTTTCTCTGGCAAGGTGAGCACAGAGCAGCCCCAAACGGCTGTGGATGGTGCAGCCTGGAGGCGCTTCGGCTGTCTGAGCTGTTGTGAGGTGATGAGGCAGAGGTGGAAAGGGCCAGCTGCCGGGGTCTCTGGCTCCTGCACTCTGCTGTTCTTTCTTTGCCATTGTGGGATTTGGGGAGCCCTGTGGGAGGGTGGGGTTCAGGGAAGACAGAGCCCACAGGTGTTTGCTGAGCCCACAGTGTCATAGGCAGTGAGAGCATTCTACTTCAGTCTTACCATCCCCCATTTTACCAAGAGAAATCTGAAGCTTGGAAGGGAGAAAGGCTTTTCCCAGGTCACACAGTGAGTTAGCAGCAGTCTGGGGGTCAGAACTCAGGCTGCTGGACTCCCGGATCAGTGCTCTGCTGGTATGTGTGCCCGCTGCCTGTGATTACAGTGCACATATGCACACACGCATCTGTAGCGAGTGACGGCCCTGTACCTCTGCATCGCTGCTGTCCCTGTGTCTAGGCATCTGGCCACAGGAGTCCCTCCCTCTGGCCTCCTTCCTCCCTGCCTTTCCCTCCCTTTCTCTTCCTCTTCTCATCCCTTCCTCTACAGCTACTAAGCCTCCACTTTGGGCCAGAGACTTCTAGGTGCTAGGACTACAGAGAGGCGTGACACAGTCCCCGGCAACAAGGAGCTCACTGTCCCTGGATGAGGCAGGCTCACGGATGAGTGAGACCAGCGCAGAGGCTCTGAGGGTACAGAGGGTGCTCCTAGTGTCAGCAGACAGCTCGGAGGGTGTGTCAGGGAAGACTTCCTGGAGGAGGGGACTCTAAGCAAAACCCTGAAAACACAGGAGAGCTGGGGACAGAGGCTTGGTGAGCCCTGTTAGGAAGGACAAGTTGTGCCGACGTGTGGAGGTGGGGGAGCAGGGAGCATCTGGAGGAACTTCAAGCCTGGGGAGACAGCCTGAGACCTTGGGCAGGGAGTGAACATTTTTACGTATTGAGTCACTCATGTCATGACAATAACAGACTAAGAGACGAAAGTAGGGATTTCTTCATCTTTAAAAATGTTGCTTTCTGAGGCAGGAAGCGGCGTTCCTCAGATGCCTGTGTAGGCAGAAAGGGTGGGACGAGGGATCGCCTGGCATGGCCGGCCTCTCCACCTTGGACTCCTCCCTGTCCAGTCTGATACCAGCCTGGAGGCGGCCAGTCTCCCTGGCTGTGGTGTCTCAGGCATCGGGTGAAAGCCAGAAGAGATGAGGGAGTCCATGCCTCTACCCCCCTGCAAAAGGCAAGACCCCAGACTGAACGCCAGTTCCTGCCGAAGTCCTGCAGAGTGAAAACATTCCTTCCTTCTCCTGGGCTGCGTCATTCACCAATACCTGGCCTTTTCTTGTTGCCTGGTGATGCTGTGCAGTCCATCCTGATCTTAGCCTGAAGTAGCACCACCCAGCTGGCCACTCCCTCCCATTTGGTGCCCATGTGATGAGGCTGACCAGGCCAGGTAGGGTCTCCAGATGCTCAGCCTGGCTGTGTTTATTTATTCAGCTTTTGTTACAAGGACACACACCTCCTGGACTTTGTTGTTGGATGACCTTGGATTCACATGCTGGCTCTGTGCCTTGAGAAAGTTGTTTTACCACCTGAGATTCCTCTTCTTCCCTTCCTCATAAGAAAAAGGGGGATGATTATGGCACCAACCCTGAGGTTCACCGTGGAGATAGATGCTGTACGAATGTGTGTGGAATCTTCTCTGCAAGTACACACAAATGGTCACTGTCACCATTATTGGTCAGCCGAGGTGTGTCTCTAAGTGTTTTTCCTTTTTCCTACAGCTGTAAATTAAACCCAGTGCTTGTCCATCCAAAGGGTCACAAATGCTTTCAGAACTGAACTTTCTTTCCTTAGAGAGGATGTTCTCACTATTTCCTCAATCTGTGGCCATGAGGACCTAGGACAGAGGGAACTTAGGCTAAAGATATATCTGCAAGAGTTCTCCATAAACTCCAGAATACAAACAAATGCGGAAAATCGTCACTGGGCATTAGTCATTATTTACACATTGAATTGTGCATTGATTCATTCAGTAAATGTTTACCAAGACTGTAAGGACCAGGCGTGCTCTAGTGCTGGGGATGCTGCAGTGAGCAAGGCTGATGGAGTCCCCGTTTGGAGGGGTCTCCTACTCTAGATGGGGCAGACAGATATCACCCAAGGACCCACACAGACTAGCAAGAGCCCTTCAAATGCCGGCAAGTTCTATGAAGAAAATTAAACAGGGAGCTGTAACAGGGAGTGCCTGGAGGCCACTTAGATTGGGTGGAAAGAAAGGCCTGTTTAGGATATTAAGGTGGGAAAGAGGTGGTCTTTGGAAGATCTGGAAGTGAAACCTTCCAGCAAGAGGGAGCAGCTAGGGAGACATGGGCATGGCTTACTTGGGAAGGCTCTGGAAGGTGAAGGTGACTTTGGGATACAGTAAGCAAGACAGGTAACAGTGGCTGACGTTGACAGGGTGAGACCTTACAGCTGTTGGGACATAATAATTTGCAAGCTATTTTGAAAAACTTTGGGAAGAGGTGAGCACAGGAAATTTTTAGGGCAGTAGCACATCCTGCTGTATGTTACTACAGTGACATACATGTGACACCAGGCGTTTGTCAAAGCCCACGGAACGGTATAGCACAAGGGGCAAACCCCATGTAAGCCATAGACTTCAGTTAGTCATGCATCAGTACTGGCTGTCAACTGTGAACAGGGACCACGCCAGAGCAAGATCAGCAGGGGAGGCTGTGGACAGAGAGCGGAGCCTCTGGAAACTCTGTACTTTCTGTGCAATTCTTCCATAAACCTAAAACTGCTCTGAAAAAAAATAAAGTTTATCTAAACTTTTTTTTTTTTTAAATTTTAAAAGGCAATCCAAAGTCGTTGAGTTTTATGTAGGTGAGAGTCATATTCCAATTTATATTTTCAAAAAATCTACCCAGTGTTCTGTAGAAATGGATTATGGAGGCCCAGGAGGAGCCAGAAGCCCAGTTAGAAGGTGAGCGCAGTAACTAGGCCAGAGGCTTCAGCAGATGAATCAAGAGAGTGGAGTGAAGATGGAGGAAAGTGGTCAGATTCGGGACATCTTCTTGGGACAGAGTCAACAGGAATCACTGATACGTTAAGTGTGATGAGGACGGGGAGAAGGAGGCCCAGAGACGCACTCAAAGACGGCGTCTGCTGAAAGGCGCTTTTCTAGGAACTTTGCAAGTATTACCACATTTAACCCTGCGAGGCAGGTGTTAGCGTACTGGCCGCCCTGGAGGTGAGGAAACCAGCCCACACTGCCATCTTTTACTTGTCTGTGACCATCCACCTGGCCAGAGGCAGACCTGTGGCCCAGCCTGTGTCCTAACTCCTTGGTACTGGCCTTTTTGGCTTGGGAAATTGGTACTCACCAGTAGCAACTACCAAAATATGGAAGAAACAGGTTTTGTTTTGTTCTGTTTTCAGAGACACAGTCTTGCTCTGTCACCCAGGCGAGAGGGTGGAGTGGTATGATCACAGCTCACTGCAGACTCAGACTCGTGGCCTCAAGCCATCCTCCTGATTACAGGCGTGAGCCATGACACCGGTCCAGAAACAAGTTTTGTTGTAGGAGGGACGGTAATCAAGAGTACTGTTTGGCAGTGTTACTTTTGAAATATCAGTTAGAAGATGTAAGCAGGTGGTAGGAAAAAAAGAGTTAGAATTCAGGGGAAGACAAGGGTTGGAGAGAATTTGAGAGTAGTGGCCACATGCATGCACGGTGCATGCCCCTTTGGGACTGGCTGCAGTAGCTTGGTGTAACTGGGTAGTGTAGTAGTCATGGAATAAACCATATTGAAAGGATGCAAGCCCAGAAGGGCAAGTTGAAAGAAGGGAAGACCAGACAGAGAGCAGCATGGTCTACGTGAAGTCAGCCAGAGCCTTTACATGAAATGAAGACCTTTGGTTTGGATCTGAGCATGGGTCCAGGGGAAAGGGGATGAGCCCTGGAGTTGGAGTCAAGAAACAAACAACTCCTGACTGCACAACCTCAGACATGCACTTCTTGGACATCTGCTCTCTCTGGGTCTCAGTGTCTGCATCCATAAACGAGGGCAAAGGATTAAATTCTCCCGGCCTCCACCTTCTCTGTTAGTTGAAAGTGTAAATGGGTAGAGGATTTGTTGCAGTTAGATTGTGATACTGTGGGTCTAGTTAAAATTGTTAAATTATATTCCATGCTGTGAAAATATACCAGGTTAGACAATGAAGTTCTGGAACTCATCCTAGGAAAAGAGCTACATACCTCCCTGCTGAGTATCACTATGGTCACCTTCACAGTGCTCCCCTGGGGAGGCTACGCACCGATGCCAGTGCCCAGTCCACCCTTCAGAGCAATTTTGGAACTCCTTTTCTGGAATGGCCATCAGAGCTGTTGCCCTATTACCCTACATGTCCTGAATGTCATCAAAGTGTCTTTCTTTTAATATTTCTCTTTATCTCATAGGTCTCATGACCTAAAGTTCACAGCATACAGAATTTCTGAGGCATTTTAAAGAAAGTGAGACAGCTCCATGCTCAGACCCCTGTGCAGTCCTCCACGATTGTTGAATTATCTGTTTCAGTTGTGTCAACATGGAAACTGGGGCCCAGAAAGTTAAAAGGAGCTGCCCGAGTTCACAGAGCTGGCTAGCTGAGAGGCCGGGCCCCCGTATTGTTCACTCCAAGCCTTTTTATTTTGTTTGACCCTGTTCTTCTGTTTTAGAAAGAACAAGCTTTTTCTTTTTCTTTCTGAGTATTTTCACTTACCATAACAAATATGTGCTACTTTTGTGATTAAAAAGGGGGTTATCAGAAGAAATTGTGGGGTTTTGGTTATGAGACTTAAGCAGGCATCAGAATTTGTTGAATACATTTGAGAGCCCTGTGGGTTGGAAGCTGCATTCTCCCTGAGACACCCGCCTCTTCCCAGGCTGCATTGCCTGCGGCTGGCACACAGATGTGGTTTCACATGCCATTGTGCCACCCAGCAGCTGTGCACCCTAGAAAGACCCGCGGCTTGCACTCTGAGTTTTAGTCACTCAACCTGTAAAATGGACATAAAGATAGAACGTACTTGCAGAACAGAGTGGCGAGAGAATGAAATAAAATGCTCGTCTGAGTGTGTAACACATGGAAAGCTATCTGCAAATGGCAGCTATTCTTAAATTTGAAAAAGTAGATACATGTGTGTGTGTGAACGTGCACCCACACAAGTACAATGGGGAACGTCACACAGAGGCAAAATTTGATCAGTTTTCATGCTAAGGGAAAATTAAAACAACAATGAGAAGAGCACATGGTCGTCTAGCACCACATGTTTGCAGAGCTGTTAGCAGGCTGCTTCCCCCTCTGTTATCTTCTTCCCTAATAACATGGTGTGCTAGGAGTTTATAATGTCATTGGGCAGATACTCAGCTAAAGCTGACACAGCCCAGATCACATAGGAAGGCCTGGAATAAGGTCGAAGTGGAGCTTGGACTTCCCAGCTCTTGCCCAGGCGGGACTCTGCCAGCTGCATCTTCCACCCCGTCTTAAGCAGGCAGTGAGCTGGCCTACCAGGTGTGGGGCTGAAGGAGAGACTCTTCTTTTTCTGCAAGAGGCCCTGAAGGACACAGGTGTGATAGAGTTTCCACCTTCAAGTGAAAACTACCCTGTGTTGGTAAGGGTTTGCAAGGTCCCAACTATACTTTGGAATAAATTCACATTCTGAGAATGAGAAAAAACATCTGAAAATAGAAGGAGAGGCAGGAAGTGGATTTGGGCACATGTAGGAGGGAGGCTGTGGAGCCCTCACGGGTCTCACCTCTAGGAAGGGCAAGGCTGAACTCCCCGGGCCTAGGAGAGAATCTCCCTATCCTTTCTGCCAGAACAAGATAGCTGTGGTGGCCAATGCCTGCCCAGGCTGTGCTGTGTCCAGGCAACTGTGAGGGAACCTGTGGGTGTGAAGAGGGCAGGCGGCACTCAGAGAACCCCCCACTTTCCGCAATTTGGAAATTCCTCCCCTGCCCTCAGACGCAACCCTGCAATGTGGAGCTGCCCCCTGTGTCTCCTGTGCCTACTGACAAAGTCAGCTTTGTCCCCAGAATGCCCCCTTACCCCACACTGCCCTCGTGACCCTGGGCCTGGGTTCTCAATCAGAGGATGGACCTCCACAGCCTCACATGGAATTTCACAGGCCCCCTACGGGTTGCACCCACACCCTCATTAAAGCCCCCAGGAAATTCTGAAGTATTTGGTGGTGAGTGCTGGAAAACATTCCATTCTTTAGAACAGAGGACCACATGAAAGTTCCTGCCTGGCTCCTAGGAACAGCTCACAGAGGCCGCACTTAGGAGAGATGTGTGGGATGTCTTATGGGGGGCAGATGGGTTAAATGTCACCACAAGATCAGGTTCTACAGAGAGATATGTGGGGTGGGGAAGGCACTCTGGTCACATGAGGTGATGCTGATGGGACCCACAGCAGTGTCCTGTCCTTTTCTGCTGTGGTCTTCAACACATTCCATGTGAGCTGGACCCTTGGTGCTCAGACCTAAGTGTGCACCATGGCACGAGGAGGGCCTGTGGCAGTGGGAGCCAGGCCCATGTCAGGGCTCCCACCTGACCTCAGGACTCCCAACTGCAGGTCTAGGCTGCAGCCTGAGAGCTGCATTTCTGGCTGATGGTGGCCATGAAGTGAGCGGAGGATCAGATGGAGAACTGCTGAGTTGCAAGAGCTTCTGAGAACCGGAGTGTTGCTTCTGGGCCAGTCCAGCACAGACAGGACATGAGATGCCGGGACAGAGCCTGGGTTAAGTGTCAGGTGGATCTGGATTAGACTCCTGGCTTGACTTGCTGGCTGTGTAGACTTGCTGGCTGTGTGACCATGGAAACTGCTCAGCTGTGCTGAGCCTCTGATTGTCTGACCCAGGGTCACTAAGCACAGCACATAGAAGGGGTTCAGTTCAGTGGGCTGTGCTGAGCCTGTGATTATCTGATCCAGGGTCACTAAGCCCAGAACATAGAAGGGGCTCAGTACAGTGGGCTGTGCTGAGCCTCTGATTGTCTGACCCAGGGTCACTAAGCACAGCTCATAGAAGGGCCTTGGTGCAGTGGGCTGTGCTGAGCCTGTGATTATCTGACCCAGGGTCACTAAGGACAGCACATAGAAGGGGCTTGGTGAACTCATGTGCAGTGGCCTTCTCGGCCTTTAAAATGGGTACACATATTCACTGCACTGATGGCAGGGGCGTGTGATGACATTTATGGAAGGCTCCTACCAGTGTGCCAAGCATGCTGTTGGCACCAAGTAATGTTTGTGACATTCCTGCTCTCCTGGTCACTTCCATGTTGTTCAAAGAAGCCAGGGAGGGCTGGGCTAGGCCAGGGTCCCTCACGGTGGCTCTATGGTTTGGCCGGGTTTGCTCCCTGGTGTTCTCTGCAGGCCCAGCAGATGGTGGACTTTGTTCCCAGCCTGCTTTGTTGGCAGCCCCCGGTTTGGACTGAGCCTTTTCATGTGGAGAAGTCAGATGGCTCAGGTCGGGAGTCTTCGAGCAGCTCTGTGCCAGGTTGGCCACATTCGCCCTGAGTCACCTGTCCAGAGCAGGTGGGGAGTGCAGCGTCTGACTCACAGCATCCCACCCACTGGAGCCGGGGAGCTGACTCGGAGGCTGAGAAAGGAGGGTCCATTTCTCATTCCTTCCCGGCTTAGACCCAGGCCTGAGCCACAGGCTGTCCAGGGATAAATGGTGCTGCGGTCCCTGCTGGGCAGCTGGAGAGAGAAGCGTGAGAGGTGGCAGCCCTGGGGGACTATGCATAGGGAGGTAGGTGGCACCAGGTGAGTGAATGTCCCTCGGGCAGCTGCTGGTCGGTGGCCGTCACCTGAGTCAGGAGGCTGGCCTCTCCAGCCTGAATGGGAAGGGTCTAGCTTGGACTTACTTTCACATTTGGAAGTGGTGCTGGGATGATGACAAGGGCAGAGCCAGAGTCCCCTGGGCAACATCACTGTGCCACCACGTTGCACAGTTAGATACAGAAGGAACAGCTTCAGGAGTGGGCGTGGGTGGAGGGATGTCACTTGTCCTGGCTCTACAGTGCCGGGTGCACCTGGCCCTGGGGTTGCAGCCTTTCCAGCTTCATCCCATCCTGGGTACCGCAGATGCAGAAGGGGCTGAGGAAAGGAAGGCAGAGGGAGGGAAAGGCTTGGACACGGGGCCAGGCTCCTCCTCCACAAGGTGGGCATGGCAGGTGGGCGCCCGGCCGATGTCCCCTCTACCTGGCAGTCTTCCGTCCTCTTCAGACGGAGCTGCCGTGACTGTTAAGATGCCGTGTGGGCTTGGTCTCAGGGTGGTGTTCTTTTGGTCCGTTAGTCTCTTTGCTTTCTGTAGTTGGAGAATGAGGTAACTGAGCTTGAGGATGAGGCTCCCTGAGGACACAGGGAAATTGTCCCGTTTCAGGCTGACATGACCTCTTTGTCCCAGGGGTCCGTAGGCTTCCTAAAGTGGTCTGGGAGCTGCTGGCCTGTGGCTCCCCTTCCTCTTTCTTCAGGCTTTCTGGCTTCTTTCCTACTCTTGGGTCTCCACTTCTGTCCTGCAGTTAATTGATGGCTGACATTTAAGAGCACAGTAATGGGTCAGACCCTTGCTTAAAGCCCCTGTCATTCACTTATTCATCCCCCCAGGCTTATCAATGACACTTAATGCCCCTTCCTGGCATGGTCCCCACCCGCATCATCTCATTTGAGCTTTACAGCATTCCAGAGCTTAGGGACTTATCTCTAAAACAAGAGGGGAGGTGGCTTTCCCAGGATAACTCAGCTATGAAGGGACAGGACCTAAGCCCAGACTATCTGACACCAAGATCCATGCTCTCACCTGCTGTGTGAACTGCCTCGACGCACTTAATGTTTTCTAAACACAAATGTGGCCATACGTGCGCACAGTTAAAAAAAATCTGCTGGATTTCTATTACCTATAGCAGTTCTTTTCTTTTCTTTTCCTTTTTTTTTTTTTATTCATGGAATATTTTTCAGAGTTAAAATCTCTCATGAAAACTCATATGTAAATGGTTAAGGCAGAATTATTTGGGCTGAGGACAGATGGGAAGCTTGAAATCTAATCTACCCTTTGGGCAACGCTCTCCTCCTGCCTGGGCCCAGCAGCGCCTGCGGTGTGCAGCTGAGGAGGGAGCATGCACTTGTAATCGGAACGCCTCATTCTTTACAGCCTTCCTGGTTCTGCTAATCAGCCTCCAGTGACTATTCATGTCTCTCTTCTGCTCACCTGCTCACACTCCAGGCTCCAATGTCACCAAGAGATGTGCTGTGACCTTAACACAGACGGGTCTTCCCTCCTTAAGCCTTCATCCAGTTCTCAAGCCTCTGCTCACCAGTTAGTTCTTCAGTGAGGCTGAGTTCAGAGTTTGTCACTTTACTTTAGAGTGTGGTACTTTACTCAGCCTTTCTTGTGACACTTGCCACACTAGGATATTTATACATTTCCCTGTCTTTCTTCTTTAATAGTCTGTGAAGAACCATGTGGTCCTCCTTTATATCATGATGCCTGGTACGCAGTGAATCTCAGATAATGTTTATTGCATAAATAAATGAATAGCATCAACAACAATAACTTTTTTATTATTTCAGAATATTATGGGGGTATAGAGGTTTTGGTTGTATGGATGGCCTTTGTGCAGTTTGAGGCAAAGTTCTAAGTGTGCACACTATCCCAGTAGTTCATACCCGTTAGGTGTGAATTCAGCTGTTTCCTCCTCCCCTCACCCAGCTTTACTAAAACAATAACAACTTTCTTTTTTTTGAGACAGAGTCTATGTTGCCCTCGGTAGAGTGCTGTGGCATCACAACTCACAGCAACCTCAAACTCTTGGGCTTAAGCAATTCTCTTGCCTCAGCCTCCCAGGTAACTAGGTCTACAGGTGCCCGCCACAACACCCAGCTATTTTTTGTTGTTGTTGTTGTCATTGTTGTTTAGCTGGCCTGGGCCAGTTTCGAACCTGCCTGCCTTGGCACATGTGGCTGGCACCCTAACCACTGAGCTACGGGTGCTGAGCTGTAATAACAACTTTCACAACAGCAGAACAGCCTGGATACCCCTTATCTGAACTGCCTGGGACCAGAATAGTTTTGGATTTTGTACTTTTTCAGTTGGAATATTTGCCTCACGTGCTTAGTACCAGTTCAGCATCGCTATTCCAAAAATCTGAAATCTGAAATGTTCCAATGAGCATATCCTTTGAGTGTTACATGCCTACTCAAAAAGTTTCAAATTTTGGAGCATTTCAGATTTCAGATTTTTCAATTAAGGATAGGCAATCCATAACCCCTTATATTTGCATTGTCAAGTTAGGCTGAAAATGCATTTTCTTATATAAGATATTTCCAGCTGAAAAGAGAAAGACCCCCATCTCTACCAAACATAGAAAAAACTAGCTGAGCATGGTGAGGGAGCCTTTAGTCCCAGCTACTTGGGAGGCTGAGGCAGGAGGATTGCTCTAACCCGGTAGTTTGAGGTTGCTGTGAGCTGTGACACAATGACTCTCTAACCAGAGTGACAGAGTGAGACTATGCCTCAAAAAAAGGAAAGAAAAGAAAAGAAATCACTTCAAAAAATGTATTTTCTACTGTTAATGTGAAATTCAAGGTGAATAGCCACATACTCATATACACAGGAAAAAGTATCCATTGGGGCAAAATAAACAGTTACAAGAACTTGGAGTTTGAGTTAGGAAAACAACTCAAAACAGAAATCTACTTTGAGTTCCTCTTTTGAATTCCTGTTGAAATAAGGACACATCTGTGTTAGTCCTGTGAACTAGACAGAGTAGCCCAGGGTATGCCAAAATATCAAGGTGGCTCTGCAGGAAGAGCTCTGAGCACATGGGTGTGGAAACGGGACTGTGGATCAGCATCCCGCAGGGTGGAGGGCAGAGCCACACTTGGAAACGCTGGAGGACAGGTTTACCTCCCTGGGAGCAGTTCATAGGACTGACAGTGTTTCAGTACAGCGACCCAGCTGCTGGGGACCACTCAGAGTGGAAATCTTCATAGGTCTTGCCTCTGGCTTAGACTTGAGATGTGCAGCCAGGCCAGAAATTCTCCTACAGTAGACAGTTACTGCACTAGAACGTGGCTGCCCTGCTCAGCCTACAGGAGCTGCCGCCCCAGGCACATCTTTCCAGAGGTCCCGGGTGCTCCTCACTGCCAGGCTGCTGTGGGGGGCTGCTAAGGGGGGGTACTATGGGCAAAGGGATGCTGGAGGGTGCTGGGGGACTCATGGGGGGCTGCTGTGGGCAGGGGGATTCTGGGGTGCTGCTAGGGGTGCCACATTCTGCCTGCTGCTCATGGCATTTCTCCCCTGGCACAGAAAGCAATGAGAGATCCAGCCCTTTCCCCAGTCTTACATCTGCATATGAAAGATTCACACGGGTGTAACTTCAGCACCTGCCTCAGCTCCCAAATCTGAATCAGCACAGCCTCTTAAGCAGGGGTGAGCAAATGCAGCAAAATCAGTGTCCCCATGAAGAGATTCAGCAGCACAAAGAAGGGCATAGTGAGGGATCAAGTCAAGACAAACACTCCATATGAAACTGCTGTGGGAAATCAGAGATAACTTCAAAAGAGGGACTTTCAAACATGGCTCACTAGAGAAATGAAAATCAGTTTATAGGCTTGAGGTCCACTTTTTAAAAAAGAAAGAAAGAATAGGGTATTATCAGCATACATCAGGTTCTTCACAAAATCATCGTTTTATATTTTTCTTTATATTTTTAATTTATTATGCCAAAGTAAGATGTCGTTTCATGAAAATTTTATTTATATACATTTATTAACATATGGTGATAAGGGCCTTGGGTGTGCTTATGGGCTATATTCTGTGATGTAAAATGTGAATTATGAAGGTTTTAGAAACAGTCCTGTAGAGCACGGGACGGGGTCTGGCAGGTGGAGGTGTGGGAGGATGGCGCTTGACACTGGAACATTTTGTGAGCCTCTCTTGCCATCATGGGTTGCCCTCATCCAAGCCTGAGTCAGCCAGGAGCTGGCCTTGTTTCCATCCTTCCCTCCTCAGGAATAGTTAGGAGAGCCCTGGGTGATGGTGAGGGATGGAGAAGGTAGGCGAGCAGGGCACGTGCCTTCTCTCTCTTCCTTCCTTCTTGTTCTCCAAGGAAGGATGGAGCCAATTCCAGACAAACCAAAAGAGAGGCCACATTTTACTGAAGTGGCTTCTGGCCAATATGTCCCCTGCATTGAAGTAATTGTCAGAAGAAGATGATAAAAGTGTGTGTGTGTGTGTACACACCAGTGTGTGTTTGTATGAACACCACAGTGCGTATGTGTGCATATATACACATATATATACAATATATATACATATACACCCACCACACATACATAGATGGAATGATCTTAAAAGAGATAATGTATAATTTCTTACCAATACCCAAGCCCAGAGCAATCGCACACATACAGAAATAAATGGCTGCGGTTGGATCACCAAAGTCTGAGAAATTCTTTCAAGCCAAAGACTCTGTGATAATCTGTAGCTCTTACTTTGCATTTCCTTGAATCTCCTTTCAGTTCTACTTAGAGCCCAGTGGGTGTCTACTTAATGGCCCTGCACCCCGTCCCTGGAAGAAGCTCTTAGGAGCTCCCTGCGGGCGGGCAGGTATGTCTCTCCTGCCTAGTTCTTCTAGTAGTTGGTGCATATTTTGAGTTTGTTTTTAAGTTTTTTGTTTTTATGTATTTTTTTCTTTTTCCATTTTTAGGTTGTGATTAAGTGATGTATACAAATTTATTACTGATTTATGATATTGCCACTTTGTATTTTAATTTTTACTATAAATTTTTGTTTTTGATAAAAATAATGTGATTAGTAAGATGTAGTATGAGCCGTTTTTACTCATGCCCTGCTTTTCAGAAGTGATCACTGATAACTGTGGGGTGAGTTTTCTTTCTGATTTATTCTGTCGCCAAACACACACACGTACACACACATACGTTGCCCTGAAATATGTTTTGTTTTTCACTTCTATGTAGCACAAAAAGATTTGTCCTTATCCATCTCCAAGTATTCCCTGTGTCTTCAGGATCACCTAAAATACATTGCAAGTAAGCACGATGTGTCAGTTTGACCTAGAGACAGAGTCACTAAGTGAACGATGGGTTCCCCATAACAAGTAGCCCAGGCAAAGGCATTGTGCAGGTGACACAATGTCTTTTTCTGCACCGTATGAAAAGACAGTGGCCACCTTTAGACATTAAACGCAGTCATCCTCAGGCATTCAACAGGTCTTTATTGAGCAGTGAGCCAGGCCTGGCAGGTGAGCTTTGAATGTGTTAGACGTCAATCTGCCCTCAAGGAGCTTAGAGTTCGGTGGACATGACCAGTGATGACACAAGCCACCGCAGTGGGGTCAGGTGAATACTGTGCCGGGGGAAGAACCTGCTCAGAGCACAGGCAGCATTGCAGGCCTGGATAGAAATGTGGGATTTCTTTTATTTTTTAAATTCACTGATCATCATCATTATTTTATTTTATTTTATTTTATTTTATTTTTTCAGAAGTAAATATGTTTATTTATTTATTTATTTTTTATCAAATCATAGCTGTGTACATTGATATAATCATGGGGCACCATACACTGGTAAAGAAGCGTTATTTAAAAATGGGATCTGAAAAGTGATGGAAATTTGTCATCATCAAGGGCACTAGAGAATCTGCAAGTCTAGAAGTGCATGGGACATTCAGGGGACTGAGCAGGTTCATTGCTACGAAATGCACATTAAATGCTGTCATCCTTAGTCACAAGGACGCCCTTTGGCCAGATAAAAAATGGAGTTCATGGTGGGGCAGAGTAAGAGTCTGGAGAGGCTCCGGGGCAGACCACGATGAGGAAAGAATTGACATTTGGGCCATAAAGCAAGGCTAACCTGAAGTTAAATCTTTTGTTGTTGTTTGTTTTTGAGACAGCATCTATTTCCCAGGCTAGAGTATTGTGGCATTGGCCTGGCTCTCAGCAACCTCAAACTCCTGGGTTCAAGTGATCCTCCTGAATCAGCTACCTCAGAGTAGCTGGGACTACAGGTGCCAGCCACAACACCGGGCTAATTCTTTTTTTTTTTTTTTCTATTTTTGGTATAGATGGCTAGTCCTTAATTCCTGAGCCCAAGAGATCCCCCTGCCTTGGGCTCTCAAGAATGTTATAAAAATAATCTTGAAAGAGATGATGTCTAATGTTTCCCAAATAACCAATTTCTCTGAGTATTTCTAGTACTTCACCTTGCAAAGGAAATACCCAGGTGTTGTTCTTGGAATGGTTAAAGAGGAAAAATACAGGCTCATATCACTTTCTGCCAGTAGTATAAAATAAAATGTCCAATCTTTGATTCATTAAGAAATAAAAGAAAGCATGAATAACTTAACCAGAAGCAAGAGAAGGAAAAAATAAGGAGCCATAATCAGAAAGCAAAACAAAACATATCAGATACATGTCAGGTACAATCAAAGTACAGAATAAGGTGGTATATTAGAATAAAGGAATCTTTCAGATTCAGTTTCCAAAAAGGAACCAAACAAACAAAGAATTTAAAGAAGCAGGACACAATTGTAAGAGGGACTTTACCTAACAAATACAATCAGTATAACCTGGTTCTTTGTACCCTCAAGGAATCCTCAACAACAATAAAAAAAAAATACATAAAAATAAATAAAATTTCTCAAGTCTAATAAAAAAAATTTAAAGAAACAAACTCTCCCCCAGACCCATTATATCCCACTTTCAAGAGACACACTTAAAACTAGCTTACATAAAGTTAAAAATAAAAGAATGAAAAGTGCTGTGTAAATGCAGATTTAAAGAAAGTGAGACACTAATGTTAATTTTATCAGACAAAATAAAAATTGAGGCAATTACAAAACAGATCAAGAAGCACATTTTACAAAATGATTAAAAGAGGGACATTCAATGAAAATGTGAAAATCAGAAAATTTTGTGTAACCAATAAAAGCATTAGGATATGTAAAACAACACAGTTTTGGAAATATACTACCAATATGTTGTCCAATTTCAATGCATTCCACTGTAAGAGTGTTCAGATTAATGAGATAAAATATACGTACAGAGCTTGAGCTTTGAATTATCTGACTTAACAAGACTGAATACACATTTATATGTCTGTGCAGCCACATTTACTTAATGAAGGAGCTAAATTCTGAGAAACGTGTTGTCAGGTGACTCAGCGGCTGTGGAATATCTTGGAGTGTGTTACACAGACCTTGTGGGTACACACATAGGCTACGTGGTATAGTTTATTTCTCCCAGGCTGCAAAACTTACCGCATGTAATTGTGCAGAATTCTGTAGGCAATTGTAACCCAGTGGTCAATGTTTGTGTATCTAAACTTACCAGAACATAGAAAAAGTACAGTAAAGATACAGTACCAGCATCTTCCAGGAGCACCGTCTGTTGGTATGCTGTCCTTGTTGACCATATGTTATGCATGTCTGTATTTTAACAGCACATTTGAATATATACATCTTTGAAACTCCAAAAAGAGATGCTTTTCAAATGTGCCTTGAACACTTAAGGCACTTAAAAATCACATCACATTCAGGCTTACAGAGTAAACTTCTACCCATTCCAACAAATAAAAACATCCGAGACACATCCTGTGGCTATGATGCAATTAAATTGGAATTCTCTAATAAAAAATTGCAAGAACAACAGGACTAAATCTGGAAAATTTAAACATATGAAATTAACAATAGCAACAGAAATCTTCTGGAGAACTGAGTTTACAATGGAAATCAACACTGCAATTACAGACCATTTCTAAAATAACAAAATTAGAGCATCGTATTTCAAAATTCATAGGTTCTGGCCAAAGGAATATTCAGAAGAGAATTTATGGTCTAAAAGAATATGATGATGATGACAGTAATGGCAATAATAACCACCTAATATTTCTATTTATTGTCACAAAATTTCTAGGAGGTGGCTACTATAATTATCCTAATTTTATAGATTAAAAAAAAAAAACCTGAGTCACAAAAATGTTAAGCAGATACAGTAAATAATTGGCCTAGGATTGAAACCTATGTCTACTTGGGCATTAAAATCAGAGCATGTAACCACTGCACAATATGCCATAATTTCTGAAATGGAAAGAATGGATTTGAACTAAATAGTAACAATGTATTTTTTTTTGAAGACAGGGTCACATTCTGTAACCTGGGCCAGAGTGCGGAGGTGATGTCATAACTCACAGCAATCTCAAACTTCTGGATTTAAGTAATCCTCCTGCATCAAACCCTCCTAGTAACTGGGACTACGGGCACCTGCCACTGTGATTGACTGATTTTTTAATTTTTGTAGAAACAGGATCTCACTATATTGCCCAGGCTGGTTTGAAACTCCTAACCTTAAGTGATCCTTTTGCCTCAGCCTCCCAAAGTGCTGGGATTACAGGCAAGAGCCACCATGCCAGACCTAATTATTAAACTCATGAAGGTAGAAAAAAAGAATAAAACAAATATAAAGAAAAACAGGAAGGGAAAAATAAATACACTGGGAAGCATGGGCAGCATCTGTGGCTCAGTGAGAATGGCACCGGCCCCATATACCAAGGGTGGAGGGTTCAAACTTGGTCCCAGCCAAACTGCAACAACAACAAGAAAAATAGCCGGGTGTCGTGGTGGGCGCCTGTGGTCCCAGCTACTCAGGAGGCTGAGGCAAGAGAATCGCCTAAGCCCAAGAGCTGGAGGTTGCTGTGAGCTGTGATGCCACAGCGTTCTACCGAGGGCCACAAAGTGAGACTCTGTCTCTAAAAGAAGAAAAATAATTAAAAAATATATAAATAAATACACTGGGAAGCAAAGCTCAAAAGAGTGTTAGATGTTTTTACCACTTCTAAGAAGGAGTCCTTTGAAAGGACCAGTAGAGTAGCTATTTTTCAGTGAAGATGGAGAGTCCAGCAGAAACACTGGTTAGGGGAGACAGACCACATGCATAGAGCTCCAGGAACATTTAAAAAATTGTGAATCTGTGCTGGATTTGAGGGAACTTAATATTAATAATGTTAATATTCTATATGAATACATTTGAAAATTTGGATGAAAGAGTACTTTTATGACAATGTAAGTATTACCAAAGAAAAAGATTTTAAAAATTAAATAGACCATAACCAAGGAAGTAATGGAAAAAGTTTCAAAGAGCCACCTAAAAGTGATCCAGGACCAAAAAATTTTATGGAAAAAATAGTTCAAGCCTTTATGGGCTAGGTGTAACTATGTGCGGCTATTAAACTATTTTGGAAAGTGGAAAGAGATGTCCAGCTTCTCATCATTCCTTTTATGAAGCTAGCAAAACCAAAGAAAGTCCAAAGTAAAATGACAGACTATTTCTATTTGTGAAAATACATATAGATACACACATCCTAAATAAGATATTAACAAAGTAAAATGAGTTTTCTATTAAAAGAGGTGCACGCTGGGATTGAATGGGGACATAAAACAATGTAAGCGGCTCAATTGTAAGAAATCTATTAATATATTTCTTCACTTTGACAAATCAAAAGAGGAAAGAGGCCTAATAGTGCCGAAGAGCTAAAAAGCATTTAATAAACAACTCATTCTTGGTTGTTTGAAAAAGCTCCTAAAGTTACAGTTAGTAAAATGTATTTCCTTATGGTGATAAAAAATAGTGTTGGCAGGTCACGTTGGCTCATGCCTGTAATCCCAGCACTCTAGGTAGTTGAGGCAGGAACATCCCTTCAGGGATTGCTCAGGAGTTAGAGACCAGCCCGAGCGAGAGTGAGACCCCCTCTCTACTAAGAATAGCAAAATTATCCAGGAGTTGTGATGGCGCCTGTAGTCCCAGCTACTTGGGAGGCTGAGACAGGAGGATCACTTGAGCCCAAGAGACTGAGTTTGCTGTAAGTGATGATGACACCACTGCACTCTACCCAGGGTGACAGAATGAGACTCTGTCTCAGATAAAACAAAAACAAAACAAACCCCTCCCAAATTATTTTGTCTTAATACAGCTGTCACTGTTATACATATTATCTAGAGACTGTTGGACAATTTCCACTGGTATCCGGAAAAAGATACTGGCATCTTGTATCATCATTATTACTTACTAATGTTCTAGAAACTTTAGCCAGTAAAATTAGAAAATAAAATGAAATCAGTGATACAAATATTTTTAAAT
The DNA here is from genome assembly GCA_963574355.1 of Loris lydekkerianus. Classification (NCBI taxonomy): domain Eukaryota; kingdom Metazoa; phylum Chordata; class Mammalia; order Primates; family Lorisidae; genus Loris; species Loris lydekkerianus. The sequence continues at coordinate 13,882 of CAUYPK010100612.1, read as the reverse complement.
GAAGCAAACTTATTAATGTTTAGGGATTACATGAGTGAAAACTCAAAGCTGAATAGTTATTAAAATGAACAGGACGTCTGTAAGATTGCCAGTTATGAAATAAACATGTGTCACTCAGAACTTGTGTGTATATAAGGAAGGAATAATAATCGATTAGAAGTTATGTCTTACAAATAATTCAATTCAAACTAGAAACAAAAATTTTCATAGATGAGAATAATTAGAGCTATTTAGAGCCTATCTAAAGAAGAATATAAAATTTGATTGAAGGTCTGAAAAGAAAATTTGAATAAACATAAAAACGAAACGATAATTGCATTTATGTACACAGCTACAATTAAAAAAAAGATTTTAAAGAAGCTCATGCATGGGAGGAATTTCTCCCCAAATTTGTCTATATGTACAGGGTAATCTCAACCCAACTTCCTACTAGATATTTTAGAAACTGAGAAAGTTATTTCAGAAGTATTATGCTAGTGGACAAAAATTGGGTATCAATTTTTATTTTGTTCACCCAAATAGAAAATCTTTTCTTTTCTCACCATAATTGTGATACATTATTATTGTAAAAAAGAAAACCAAGTGTAAGAGGGGAAAGGCCCATTGTAAATACACCCTCCAGCGCCTGCCTGCACCTTCCAAGACGTTAGTTGACAGTTTTTTTTTTTTTTTAATGTAAGTGTGTTGTAAATAAAACTAGCGTGCACAGCTATTTCATGATATTTTTCAGCTTTAGACAGTATTGCAGGCCTCATTCCACGTCTACATCTGCAGACCTATTTTATCACATTGGCAGCAGATATGAATGCACCTTAACAAGATACAACAAAGTCTCACATTGAGGTACTTTTAGGTTGTTTCCACTCTTTTATTATTTTTGAGCAAATGTTGTTTGTTTTTTAGTTCATACTATGTGAGGCGATACCCTGAGTACTTCTCAGAATTAGAGTAGCACCTCCCCAGCTGACCACCTCCTTACATTGACCTGAAGTTGACCTAATTTTCACAGAGCGGACGTGTACCACATGCATGTACTGGCACAGCAGTCAACCTCTGCGTGTTGACCAGTTTGTCACAGTCACCTCACAGGGGCTCTACTGTATTTTCTCGAATCCTCACAGTGGTTGGCATTGTCATCTCTGTTTTATGGGGACTAAGCCATAAAGTTGTTGAATTCTTTGCTCAAGGTGCACAGATGGTATGTGGCAGATGTGGTGTACGGATCAAAGTCAATTCCAGAATCAAAGCCAGTGATTTTCAACTGGTGTGCCGCGAAAAGTTTTAAAGATCATTAATTACATTATTTTTGAAAGAAGTTCCAAGCTCATTAAGTATATTCTTTTTTTTCCTCTGATTTTTGATCAACATAATTTAAGTGTGCTGTGGAAGTTTAACTATAGGTTCGAGTGTGCTGTGAGATAAACAAGGTTGGAAGACCCTTGTCTAAGTTCTTCAGCAGCAGATTTGGCCTTCTGCTTCCCCCTCCTCGCAGTTACAGACAGTGCTGAGAGGACACACTGTGTGCATTCTGATACTGCTCTGACATCCTGCAAGGAAGCTGATCGAGAGACTCCCCGCTCTAGGCAAGGGATTTCTGAGGAATGAGCCAGTCTCTCCAGAAAAATGATGGGTGGATGTACCTTTGTTGAGATCAGTTACGTAGTGAGGCTTTGCCATCTTGGAGGTAACCCACGCTGTTGGGGAAGTCCCTGTCCTGATTCATCCTGTGTCCAGAGCCTGGGGCTCTCTCACTGCGGTCATCCCTGCTCCAGCCACGCTGTGCACTGATGGGCTGGATCACCTTTCGGGATGCTGAAAGGGCAGTGGCCCAGGGCAGTCCTCTCTTGAGGTCGTGAGGACTTTTCTGAGGAGCAGCACCCACAAAGTCTTTCTTGGGAGCTCTGAATTTCTTCTACTCTGAGGTCAGCCCGCTGATTCTTGTTTCCATGATGTCAGTTGATTACCTGGAATCCTTCATTCCGGGATCCTAGATGAGATGGTTTCCTTGGGAATATTTCCGCATTATGTTGGTGCAGGAGAAGTCAGTTGGAAGGTGTCTTTGAGATGCTCCTTTGACATTCATTTATTGAACACAAAGTGCCCTACTCTGTACCAAGCAACAGCAAAGTTATGGGGACAAAAAATTAATGACTTATCTACATTTTTTTCTCCCCAGGAGGTAATAGTGTAGCAGAATAAAGAGGACAGGTGTAAAACTAACTTCAACACAAGCTGCCCATCTTCCCTGTTGGAAAGTGTGGCCCAGAGGCTCCAAGCCCCGACTTTCCAGTCCTGTGTACAGTGGATAGAGACGCACACAGAACCAGGCCCCATCACTCTTTTAGAAAGAGAAGAAACTATAAATTTCTTCCCTTCATTTCGTATCACTGAGTCATTCTTCTTTATTTTAAGTGAAAAATTACCCCCTGGGCTGGAGTGACCAAACTTTAAAAATTGCCTTTGATACAGGGCATGGCTGGAGGATTCAGGAATTTGAAACACATTTTATTGACGAGTCCCGTTTCTCCACGTGGTTATTCACCTCTCAGAGTTCTCCAGTGAGTGAAGTGTATTTTATCCAGATGGAAATACTGTGGCCTTCCCTCTAGGAGCTCAGCTTCACCTATCACCATAACAGCCAGGAAACAGCTTCTCAACAGGCGCCTGCTGAATGACAAATAGTGAAAAGGAAGGAAGGGAGGAGGGCAGGGAGGGAGGGAGGGAGGGGCAGATTTACTGATCCTGCTCCCAGCACACATTTTGGAAGTTTTCCCAAACTCCTTTAAAGAGGAAGAATTACCCATTTCTTTGCAATTCAGCTTTATCTTGTGCTCTTGCATTTTCTGTGCTGATGGCAATTCTGCCATGGTCAACACACACACTGAATTATGTGAATTCTCATGTGTGGTACGGTGGGGAGACCCTTCCAGCCCTGGTATTCTGTGGAAGACATAAGGAAAGAACAAATAGCATCACAGGTTTCTTTTGTGGGGTGTCAGGCGCAGGGGAGACTCCAAGGAGTCAGTGGTTTTCTAGGGAAAAGCAGGTCTTTTAAATTTTTTTCTGCTGGGAAGTGGAAGCAGCTGATCCCACTAGCTTAGCTGGAAACCTTCATTTTGCTTGCCCCAGAAGCATCTGGAGAAGACCCATGAAACTGTCTTGTGGGGGATCCACCAGGCACAGACGAAATCTGGCAAGACTTTGGCGAGTTGTCACGGAGGCTGGGGAAAAATAAGGGAAAGCTCATTAGTGCCGACCTCTCCAAGGCATCTGGACTGGAGGAATGGCACAGGCTTGCCCCCAAGCTCTGCTCACATTTGGTTCCATTAGGGAGCAATAGCTGGTTCCAGTGTCCTGAGCTCAATTACCGAAGCTAAGCTGAACCATGTGATCACGGTGCTGTGTTTCCAATTAATCTGTCTCTCTGCCGGTGCCAGGCCCAGAGGGAAGGCAGTCTCCCGCAGAAGTTCAGTTCTGGCGGGCCCACTGCAGCCCTTCTGCAATGGCCTCTCTCTTCTGCATCTTCCATAATGACCAGGCTCCTTCTGACAATTGTCTTTGCTCTAACTAAGGGGTTAATGCCTTGTTCTTGGTACACTGCCAAATCCCATTCCGTGGCCCCTGCCCCGCCATGTGGGAACCCAGGCCACAGGATTTGTGGTTCCCTTGAGAAAAGCTTGCTTTTCAAAGCTGAGACAGTACTCATCAGACATTCATGCAAATGGCCCACTGGGATTAGCACAGTTTCCACCAAGGAATTTGATTCCTACGTGCAGTCAACTTTGCACCACTGAGCGTAGCACACAGCCATGCCCCCAGCCCTAAGGGTCCTCAAATGCTCTTTGCCCTGGAAAATGTCCACTGAGGGACCTCACCATTGTTGGGAGCATTACTGTAGGTTAGGAAAGGAGATGGTGGAGAAAGGGAATCTGGTCTGCATCCCAAGACCCATGCTGACTGTGGCAATACTTGATGGCATGAGAATGCAAGAGGCCGTTGTAGCAAAGCCTGGTACTGAGAGTCTGGCAGAGCCAGGCCTGGACTAGGGGGACTAGCTGCTCCCCTCGGCATGCCGTGGGATAAGAGGCAGTTTCAAAAGCCTCCTTGGTCCCTGTGTGCCACTGTTTTCCATATTTCATGCCACCACCAGCAGCAGCAGAGAGAAGAACCACTATTTCAGGAGGAATTTTTTTTTTAAAGCAAAAGGAGCTTATCTACCAGTTTGCATGGCTGCATAGATGGGTGTGGGTGGCCTCAGGTATGGCTGGATCTAGATGCTTCTAAGCTAACACTTGGATTCATTTTTTTCTCATTTTCTCTCTTTTCCTTTTTTGAGTTCTGCACTGTCTGTGTTGATTTCCCTCTCAGGCAACCCTATAGAGTAGAACATGGTGGCTCTCAGCAATTACAAACTCATATATTCCCTCTTTAGTATCAGCAAAGGTACAGAAGGACCTTTTTTTTTTTTTTTTCCTAAAGACAATCTCACTCTGTCTCCTGGGCTAGAGTGCTGACCTCATAGCAACCTCAAACTCCTAGGCTCAAGAGATTCTCCTGCCTCAGTCTCCCAAGTAGCTGAAACTACAGGTGCCCACCACAATGCCCAGCTAATTTTTAATAAAGACAGGGTCTCACTCTTGCTCAGGCAGGTCTTAAACTCCTGATAGCAAGTGATCCTCCTACCTGGGCCTCCCAGAGTGCTAGGATTACAGGCCTGAGCCACCTCACCCAGTCTATTTTTTTTAACGTGTAATTTTACAGATGTTTAGTTTCCTTTACCACATGTTATAGTTTAATTAAACACCAGATGGGAGCTTCAATGAGATGGCTCTTTCTACCCTGTTAGGTCTCTTTTTTTCTTTTAATAGATTTAGGGGTACAAATGGAATTCCATTACATGTATATATTGTATAGTAATGAAGTCTAGGCTTTTATACCCATCACCCAAAAAGTCTTCATTGTATCTTATAGGTAATTTTCTACCTCTCATCACCTCCCACCGTCCCTGTTTTTTGGTTTCCAGTGTTGATCATACTGCTCTGGTTATCCTTATATAGCCACAGCTGAGTTCCCACTTACAAGTGAAAACATGCAGCCTTTATTTTTCTGTTTCTGTGTTACTTCACTTGAGATAATGGCCTCCAGTTCCATCCAAGTAGCTGCAAAAGACATTATTTCTTATGGCTTTGTAGTACTTCATGGTGTGTGTGTGTGTATGAGAATTTTTTCTTTACCCATTACTTGATGGACATTTAGGTTGACTCCTTATCTTTGCTATTGTGAATTGTGCTGTGACAAACATATGAATGCAGGTGTTTTTGATATAATGATTCCTTTTCCTTTGGGTAGATAGTAGGATCAAATGGTGGACCTACTTTTAGTTCTTTGAGAAATCTTCGTATTGATCACCATAGAGACTGTACTAATTTACATTCTCACCAACAGTATTCCTTTTTCACTGTATCCATGTGAACATGTATTGCTTTTCAACATATTTCTTACTTTTTTTTTTTACAGATAGGTGTCTTACTGTTTTGCCCATGTTGGTCTTAAACTTCTGGCCTTAAGTGATCCTCCTATCTCAGCCTTGCAAAGTGCTGGGATTATAGGCATGAGCCACCAAGCCTGGCCTGTTTTTTGACTTCTTAGTAATGGCCATTCTATTTGGAGTGAGATGGTATCTCATTATGGTTTTAATTTGCATTTCTCTAATGATTAGTGTTATTGAAGCATTTTTTCATGTTTGTTGGTCATATATCTTCTTTTGAAAAATGCCCATTTTTTAATGCAATTTTTTTTTTGCTGAGTTGTTTGAGTTCCTTATAGATTTAGGGTATTAGTCTTTTGTTGGATACAATGTTTATGAATATTTTCTCCCATTCTGTAGGTTAATTATTTATTCTTTTGCTGTGCAGAAGCTTTTTAGTTTAATTAAGTCCCATGTGTCTAATTTTGCTTTTGCTGCATTTGCTTTTGAGGTCTTAGTCATAAATTATTCGCTTAGATCCACGTCCAGAAGAGTTTTCCTAGGTTTTCTCCTAGGATTTTTATGCTTTCCAGTCTTACATTTAAATCTTCAATCCAACTTGTTTAAGTTTTATATATGGTGAGAGATATGGCTTCAGTGTCATGCTTCTATGGTTATCCAATTTTCCCAGTACCATTTAGTGACTATTCCAACCTTTCCCCAGTGTATATTATTACCTGTTTTTTTTTTGAAGGCTGGCTGGTTGTAGGTACATGGTTTTATTTCCAATTTTTTTATTCTGTCCTATTCATCTGTGTGTCTACTATAAAAGTACTATGCCAGTACCATTGCTGTTTTGGTTACTATAACCTTGTAGTATAATTTTAAGTTGGGTAATGTGATGCCTTCAGATTTGTTCTTTTTGCTTAAGGCTATTTGGGCTATCTGGGCTACTTTGGTGCCATGTGAGTTTTAGAATTGTTTTTATTTTTTCCTTCTCCTTTGAGACAGGTCTGTTGCCCAGGCTAGAGTGCAGTGCTGACATAGCTCATTGCAGTCTCAAACTCCTGGGTTCAAATGATCTTCCTTCCTGAGCTTCCCGAGTACTTGGGGCTATAGGTACATGACATCATGCCCAGTTAACTTTTCTTTTTTATCTTTTTTTTTTTTTTTTAAGTCAGAGTCTCGAGCTGTTGCCCTGGGTAGAGTGCCATGGTGTGACAGCTCACAGCAGAGGGAGAGAAGTCCCAATTTATATTTGAAAGGTGACATCTGGAAGTAAAGACCGTAATAAGAGAGAAAAAAATCACTCTAAAAACTTGAACTCTATGTTTTCTTTGGCCAATTGATTTAACCAATGATACACAGTTAACAAATTCTCTCAAAATGCAGCAGGTTTTAACCAAGCAGGTAATATCCTCTGAGGTTTAGGTTCACAGCTTTTCAGCACATAAAAGGCAGAAATGATAAAACAGAGTCTCGGTGGCCGTAGGGAATGGACTCATAGTCTGGGCTGAGGCTCAAAGATCAGGTCAGCCACACAGAAGTGTGGAGTGCAGGACATTTGCTGGAGAAGAGGCAAAAGGGATAAAAGAAAGGCAGGTGACAGGGGCAGGACATGGAGCCAACACACAGCTTTTGAAAGACAGAAAAGGCTTGAGTGTTTCTACACACCGAGGAAAAGATCTAGAACAGAGGCGGAGACTGAGGTTCAAGGTGAGAGAGGGGAGAGTCAATGACAGTGTGAAGCCGGCTTCAGGGTCAGACTGCACGGCGTGATTGTGTTCACTGCCTCCTAGCTGTGTGATCTTGAGAAAGTCAGTCAACCTCTCTGGCCTCAGTCATCTCTTCTGTAAAACAAGGGTACTGGTGGAGCCTATGATAGAGTTTGTGAGAACCAAATAGTAAAGCAATTAGGACAGTGCCCAGCACACCAGAGCGAAACTTTGAAGCAGACATTTTTAACAATGTGTGATCAAGCTAATTATGTAACAGCATCTCGACCTTGGCTAGTGCGGGAGGCCAAGTTGGTGGCTGGAATATTTTATGGAATCAATCTGTTCAGGAGTGAGAGTGTCTCCTCAGGGTTTGGAGGCTCACATCCAGGTGTAGAGCTCTCTGGATGGTTTGATTCACTCATGGTTGGGGTTTTACTACCATTTGAGATGCTTGATGAAATGGACCAATACTGAGCTAATTTACACTAAAGCATCAAGCATAGTGCCTGGTATATTGTAGGCTTCAAATGTTTGTTGATTTTAGTTTCACTCATTGCTATTTGTTGCTGTAGATGTTGGTGAATAAATTGATGAAATTAAAGGACTAATACAGAAAGTAATAAATTTGTGCAATTTGAGTGTTAAAAAGATAAGGTTCTTTTAATAGGACAATCTTCTTTGGAGGGATGTGTGAAAGGGTTTCAATGTAATACAATTCTGGAAGGTCTCTGCTTTTGCTTATTCAAGACTGGATGTGCACAAGCAGCAGCTCCAGTGGCCAAGAGTGGCCACTGCTTGCTATTCTGGCAGCAGGTTTTGTTTTGTGGCCTGGGCCCATCTCAGAACTTCTTTGGATCCAGCTTCAGGGCCCCGTTCACCACCTGCCTCATGGAAACTGAATCCATGGAGGCGCCTCTTAGTGGAGCTAAGCCAGGCTGAGATTGATGCTGTTGGAAACTCAGCCTTTTGGTCCCTTGGGCTGTGAGGGTTTGATCCAGTGACATAGAGCAGGAGCCCCTAGCCTGGCTGATTCTGGCCAGAGTTGACCTTGTTACACGTTTGCCAAGAGCCTGTCACGTGCTCAGCCCTGGGGCAGGCACTTGCCAAACTTCATCTTCTCTTAGGTTCACACGGTCTCTGGCAGATTAGTGTTAGGAGACTCCCAACTTGCCCACTCTCAGGCTCATCATCTGTGAATGCAGAACACAGACGTCAGTGGTCTTCAGACTGAGCACCGTGGGTACTGGGGTTCCTCTGCAGATGCTGTGCCAGTTACCCAGGGCGGGACAGGGCCCAGGCAGGCGGAGCTTGGCTTTTCCGTTCCCCTCTCTGGTCCTGTTACAGGCTAAAGCTCCCTGCTAACTTCTGTTTGAAGAATGGCTTCCAGCTTTAAAAACCTCACAAAGCACTGGTCCCTCAGATCCTTAAAGTCACTCCTGTGACTCTGATTACGGCTCCTTGCCCAGCACCTTGAGTTTACAGTCCCCTCTCTGCACTTTGGTTTCCCTGTCTGCAGAATGAGAGTTTGGACAAGAGAAGCTCTGGGACTAGGTTTCCAGGATCCTGGGAGTGGAGTGAGTATTAACCATTTGGGTTAACTGAGCCTCATGTGGCCAGCAAACTTGGAAGGCCAGTGACCCAAACAACACCCCGTCCATCTGTCCTGCTTCACGGGCACCAAGCACCCATGGCTCAGATCCAGGACTCATGTCCTGCTCCTCTTGTGAGCACCAAGTCACATTGCTTCTCCCCATTTCCTCTTTCCTCCAGGAACTCATGAAGTGGCAGCTAAGCCTATTCCAGTCGTCACCCGTCAGCCAAGGGCCAGAGACCAGGAGAGGAAGAGAGGCAGCTTCACTTCCTCTCTGAGGATGGAGTCGCACAGCCGCTCTGGAAAGAGCAGAAAATCCGCAAAATTCCGGTCCATCTCTCGGTCCCTGATGCTCTGTAATGCTAGGACCAGTGACGATGGCTCTAGCCCTGATGAGAAATATCCTGATCCCTTTGAGATTTCTCTGGCCCACAGCAAGGAGGGAACATTCCATTCATCTGTGCAACTGGCAGACACGTCGGAGGCTGGGCCCAGCAGTATTCCTGACCTAGCACTGTTTTCTGAGGCTGTTCAACCTCAAGCAGCTGGGAGTGATCGAGGCAAGAACTGTAGGAAGCTATTCTTCATGAAGGTATGCCCAGGCTCTATGGGGCTGAAAGAACCTGCAGTTGGTTGCTAGTGCTGTGAATTAATGTCTAAATCCATTTACTCAAATTTCAGGAAGTTACAGAGTCATAATTCTGAAAAAGAGCAAGGAAGAAGCTGAAGCAGGACCCACTGCAACTATAACAATAACCATAGTAGTGAATCAGGCTCAGTTAACACTTTTGCTTGAGAGATTCAGGGAGGTACCGCGTCAGTTAAGGTAAACTGAACCTTGATCCCTAATGGAAAATGTCAGGTGTACTAGTCACCTGGGAAGTTCTTATCTCTAGAAAGGCACTATTGACCATGTAATAGGCAGGTTAAATTACACCTGCCTTATAGGCTTATTGGACCTGGACAGAGGAGAAGGCCTATGGTAATGGGGTAATAGGATGAGGGAAGTTGCTCCCTAAATGCTGACTATGAACTCCAGTCATCCTTTGCTAGTTTCATCATAGGTGTGGATGCTAAAGGTAATAAGTGGAGCCACAAATGAGTGTGTGTGGGGACTAAGGTAGTGTTTGGGGACCTGCCCAAATTCAGAATGTTTTCTTTTTTGTTATAGCATATTTCATATTTTGTCATCATACTGAGATGTATATTTCAGGGTACCATGAAACCCAGGCTGATTAAAGGATTTTCCTCTCAAACTGTTTCCTATCAAATTTGGGATTTCTTGAGTCTAAATGGTGCTGAGCCTTGGAGTCGGAGTGCTCACTTCAGTGATGGGCCAGACTTGAGGCTTTTCTCCCATAGCCTACTGCCAAGTCATATGAAAGGCATTTCAGCACCTTTGGAAGGGTCTCACACCTCTGTACAATTTGTCTCTTTCAGGAGGAAAACCACTACTGAACACTTACTTAACAAATATTATGATATAACATTGTATAGTATGTTAGGGGGTCAGGCCCCCTATTGATAACCCCAATAATCTCCATACACGAACAGTATTCTTAAGGTACCCACCCAGGCCAGGCTACTCTGTCACCCATTACGTGACTTCTATTAATACGTGCTAAGCTCAACTGGTAGAGTAGAAGGAGAAACCAGCAGCCTGATGGGTTTGGGGGAGGCTGGCCAGGCTCCCACTCTGCCATGAATAATGTGAAAAATATACAACCCATCAACTGACAGTCAAATTTATTAATGACAATATGAACTTATCTAGATTACAGCTCAGATAAATGAAATTCAAAAATTATTTCACGAGCCCAGCAGCTAATAATCTCCTGGAATTGGTTATTCGTTGCTTCTATTTAATTGCATCAGCATTTCTTGAGTGCCTATTCTGTGCCAGACACTGTGGAGAGTCAGTCCTGTCCTCAAATAACTTAGAGCAAGAAATATCCTCCAAGAGGGGTGTAGAATGTCGGTAAGAGGCTCTAAGAAGGGAGCACATATTTGGGAGAAGTATCTTTCCTTCCTTCCTTCATTCAGCAAATATTTATGATCCACCTGTCTGTGGCAGGCATAGCGGATTCTGCCCCTGCCCTTATGCAGTTGTGATCCTGGTTGTGAGACAGAGATAATTAACAGCTTGATATATGACATGAGATTAAAGAGCTATGAGAAATGTTAAGTAGTACTAGGGGACAAAAAGAGGCAGGGGAGGGCAGTTACTGCCCTTTTTGAAAAGGTAATTAGGAAGCCTTCTCTAAACATGTAACATTTGGCAAAGGCCTGAATGAACTGGAGGAAGGAGTCAAGTGACCATGGGGGCGGAAAAGGTCCAGGCACCCGAAACAGGATGTGCAAAAGACGTGTGAAGAAAAGAGTGTGCTTGAGAGGCGGCAAGGAGACCAGTACGCCAGGGAAGAGAGGAAGGGAGTATGGCGGAGGCCCAAGTCTAGGTGGCAGCCATGGGCCAGGGCCAGGACTCAGGCAAGATCCTGGAATTTTGTTTCAAGAAGGCTAGGAAGCCATTGCAGGCTTTTGAGCAGGGGAGTGATGTGACCAGATCTGCGTTTTAGAAGGAGCCCCCTGACCGCTGAGTGGAGACTGGCATGTGGGCGGACCAGCCAAGGGCGCCGTGTCAGTCACCTAGCCAGACGTCGAGGCTTGGGCTGAGCTGGCAGTGGTAGAGGGCTGAGAATGGCCCGTGTGGGGTATTCTTTTCTAGGCAAGCCAGCAGAATTTGAAGAGTGAGACAGTGAGAGAAGCCAGCTTCATCTGCAGAGATTGGTTCTAGCGATCTGGGGGAAAGGATGTACTGTCCGTGTGCTAAGCAGGAAAGAGTAGAGACAGAAAATGCCCAGGAAGTAGATGGGTTTTATTCCCATAAGGGTACATGATTTTACCAAGTAGGGGCGAGTGGGAGAGAATTCCAGGTGGAGGGAAGTGGGTAATAAAGAGAGGAGAAGAAGTCTGAGGGCTTACACTGGGGTTAGTGACACAGGCGAGCGTGTCTGGAGCTGGGTCCTGCACCTGAGCACTGGAGAGACCAGGGGGCGGGAGTGGGAGTGGCCAGGGAGGCTGGGCCAAGGGGAGGGGCGGGGCCTGCCAGTGGCAAGGACATACTTCCTCTTCACATCTCTTTGTGATTCACATGTGCACCATATGTTGGCTTAAAAAACGTTTTCACAGTTCTTACCTGTTTTCCCCTCTGCCCCCCAAACCCTATAAGGAAAGCACTAACACTGTATTATATACCAGTAATATAATAATGGCAGTACTCTTAGTTCTGGGGGCAGAAGGCATTGGAGCCGGACTGCCTGGGTCGGGGTCTACCTTTCTCATTTACTAGCTGTATGACAGTGGACAATTTGCTTTACCTCTCTGCACCTCCTTTTTCTCAACTGTGAAATGTAGAATGTTAATAAAAGTGCGAGTCTCATATGGGGTTCATGAGGATACAATTATAGGCATTTATATGAGAAAATCCAACTAAAATGGAAAATGCATGTGGCAACTACTTGATAAATATTATTATCATTATTTCTACTTTAGCATAGGGTCACCGATTCTGATAATCACATTGTAGTTAATGGATTCGGTGACACTTATGAATCCCTTCCCTGTGCCACACTGTTAAGAACTGTGGCTCTGATGATGTGCAGAGGCTAACGACGGAGATGGGGTTATATCAGACCATTTGTACATCCCATGTGCTCAGGGACATGGCATGTGACATGTGGTACACACAGCAGCTGTGGAAAGCAGAATGTTCCAGGAAAGAAGCCGGGATGGTGGGGAGATGTGAGAATGTCCAGAGACACCATCCAGGGACTGGAAGAGCTGGCGGGATGGAGGAAGGGGTGGAGCAGGGGAGTCGGTTTGTGGAAAAGTGAGTTGTGGGGGCAGAGTGGGTGTTACCTAGTTTGGATCCCAAGATCTTTGTTTCCTTTTTAAGAAGCACAGGTCATCCTTACAGACCCATGAGGTGAATTCTAGCAAGCAATGGTTTCAGTTGTCTGAGCAGGTCCCACAATGAAAAGTATCAGGTTAAAAAAGTCAAAAGTGGGAGAGAGAGCAAGATGGCAGCCCAGTAACAGCTTCCTTGCATCTGGGCAAAATGAGTCTGGGGAGATATGACTCTAGGCATCTCTGACTGGTGGAATCTGCCTATAATCATCCCTGTGAGGATACAGGGAGTCAGCGAGAGACTTCTGGATCTCAAGAGGAGGACAAAAACAGTGGAAAAACGGCAAGTGGTCATGGGTGTTCAATCGGTCTAAACCCACCAGCAACTGTAAGTACAGTAGCAGCAAGACTGCAAACCAGAAAGGCCTTACCTGTGAACTGTTTTGGTGTTGGACTTGGCACTCAGTTGAACTGCCTTGGGGAGAGCTTGAGCAGGAGTGTGGAGAACTTTGGCCATTGTCTAGGGCCCCAGTCTGAGCCGCTGAGCCAGACAGAGCTAAAAGTGTTTGGCTGTGGGCCACAGGGAGCCACTGGGAGAGAACTGCCCCAGCAAGAATCAGGTGGGAGCTGGTAACCTAGTGACTGAGTAGCCTAAGGGCGGAGACTGAGCCGCCTTACAGCCCTAACCCTCAGGGGCAGAGTGAGACCCATTTTGGCACACTGGGTAAGTGGATAGCCACTTCAGCAGTGATTCCAGCAACAAGCACTTTCCTGGGAAACCTTCTGCTCAGCAAGTTTACAAGTTTAAAGTGCTTTTTAAGAGGGCTGATGAGAGATTTAGGGTGTCTACCTGGAGGGGTTTGGGAAATCAGCGGCCTCCAGTCGTATCAGCACTGTGATTAACATCTCATACCCCAGAAGACCACGTGTTGCCCACACAATATTCAACAACATATATATACTGCTTTGTTTTGGGTTGTGTGTGTGTGTGTGTGTGTGTTTATTTTGATGTTGTTGATGTTGTTTCATTTTTTAATTTCAACCTTTTCTATACAGATTTTTTTTCTTTCTCAATTTTTCTAGTTTAATTACAATTTCCCATTGCTGCCTTTTTCAATAACTAGAACTTCATTTTTGCTAGTGTTTCTACCCCTATTATTTGTTTTTTCACCCAATTTTATCCTGTAAAGTTTTCTGTTT